>CP139501.1:272969990-272985953 GCA_021014915.2 Artemisia tridentata subsp. tridentata | reverse complement strand
AATCAGTTTCAGGAATAGGAGGGTTCAGATAATAGTAAGTTGCGGGCGTGCTAGAAAGCTGCAACCCTGCATTTGTTCACGCCTTTGTTAGAAACTATCCTGTTAATTTGTTTTAGATGTGGGTATGTGGCAACGATGTTACCTCCGTATGTTTTTACCCAGCATGAGCTGACCGCCATCACGGTTGGTTTAGGTTCCTTTTCGTAGGCATTAGTATCGAAGTCTCTGGCTTTCTCATTCCAAAGGGTAAATCTGACAGTGTCTCCTCTGCATACGAATAAACGCGTTAGTGAACTGTCATTCAGAATGGTTGTTATTCAAAAGGAGTTGGTACGACTTACTCTAGGTTACGGAGTATGATATCCCTCCACACAACTTGCTTTTGACTGGGCTCCTTCGGTTGACGCATGTCACCAACATAAAGGACACAACCTATGTAATATGCAGTAATATAATGTGCGGTTATACGATTTTTTAATGGGTGATTGACAGTAATAGTGGTATGTACCTGTTAGTATAGCAGTGTTGTTGTCTGCACGCTGAGGTAACTCATTGTATGATGCAAAGTTGAAATGATGTAGTGGGAATCCATTTCCAGTATACCGTTGAACATCTGTGAGCCTTCCTAGTATCAAGGTGAAGTGATTGGGCAATGTTTGCATCCATTTTTTTGTATCCAGCAGCCCGAATCTGGTAATTGTGTATGTACCATTTATCTCGAGGATGTTATCAAATCTGGCCCGCTCGCGGCCTTCCGCATTCACCTGTATCGCGCCACCCTATAATACGACAAAGGAACATAGATATCAAAGCTAGCTAATCTAACGTGCATTAGAAGGGGTTGTGCAGATTAACATCACCTGTTGGTCAAGTAATATGACACTGAGAGTCGGATGCTTTGCTCCTCTGGTGGATGTAAGTGTCCATTTACGATATACTCGCACGCGTATGCCTTTTCCTATATCTGATGGTTTTAGATTAGCAACTCCAACAATTTCAAGATCTGTAGCTGTTCATTTTCCTGCAGACTTTGCTATGGCTGCCAGCGTAGTATCATGCGACATTTTCCTGTACCATAACAATGCAATCATAAATGAGATTATATATAAATGGCCGGAATAAGCAACATATTAAGAAAAATGCATGGGCAATAAACCGTGCCTAAGTAACCACCACATCATAGTTGATGTTAGCAGGCGCCAGCCTACTATAAGTTTACCTTAGATCCAAACATGTATTGCTACTACATGGAAACAGATACATGATTGTGGTCTCTGTAAATGGATATAGTCTGTGAAGCACTCGGCAGTCTTCTTTCTAGGCTTTCGAAAGTAGACGCCAAAGAAGTCTCTGAAGGTACCCATTCTTAGAACATAATAAAAGGGTAGGTCTATTTTCTTCTCTATAGGGCTGCATATCTAACTGTCAAATCGAGCGTAGCAAAATCTGTGGACAATTTCTCGTCAGTATAGGCATGCCAGTAGAATGTGTGTGACCCTATATGGGTTCAGTGACCTGGGCTTTAGCAATAGGCGACAAAATCTGTAAAAATATAACTAAGAAAGATATAATCCGCAAGGGTTAAAAGAACATATTAGACCCTATATGGGTTCACTGACCTGGGCTTTAGGGATAGGCGACAAAATCTGTAAATATAACTAAGAAAGATACAATCCGCAAGGGTTAAAAGAACATATTAGACCCTATATGGGTTCACTGACCTGGGTTTTAGCGATAGGCGACAAAATCTGTAAAAATATAACTAAGAAAGATACAATCCGCAAGGGTTAAAAGAACATATTAGACCCTATATGGGTTCACTGACCTCGGTTTTAGTGATAGGTGACAAAATCTGTAAAAATATAACTAAGAAAGATACAATCCGTATAGATTAAAAGAATATATTATCTGTGTCAAAGCTACGTATAAGGTAAATGGTAATAGGAGTTTATTCTGTAGCTGTACTCAGCTCGTATGAGTAAACACGAACATGAAAATAGCAAAGAATATAGGTGATGTATTTGTTATGAATAAGACCTGCTTTCTAACAATGTTTTCTAAAAAGTCTCTGTAGACGATATTTTTCGTCGTATTTGACGGTCTGTTAGGTTGATATTTGATGAGGATTTTCAACCCCTCAGGTGACATGGCTCTTGAAAGTGCTACGTATAACTGCCCGTGACCAAATATAGGTTCTGGTAAGTAGACGCCTATCTTGTTCAGTGACTGGCCCTGGCTCTTGTTGATGGTCATCGCATAACATACTTTAATCGCGAACTGCTTCCTTTTAAATATAAATGGCAGGTGCTCGTCTCTGATAAACAACATGATCCGAGGAAGAAATACTTTCTGCAAAATGCGAGTACCGGTAACAATTCTCACTTCGATCACCTTAGCAAGCATCTGTGTTACGATCATGCGCGTGCCATTAGAAAAGCCCCCAGCCAAATTCAGGTTTCTGAGCAACATAACAGGTGCGCCTTTTTTTCAGTTGAAGGTTATGTGGTGGAATTCCAGTGAATGAAAGCGTGTTAATGTACTCTGGTGGATATAGTAATTCCGTGGCTCCTCCGTCGTTTCCGCGCGGTATAGCTTCGTCGTTACTTGCATATACATGGCTGGTGTCAGACAACATCTGCAGGATATCTGAATTAATGGCGTCGGCATTTTGCAGAAAAAAGAATGGAACCGAAAAATAAACCTAGTTAATGTAGCAAGCTGTGTATGGCGACGTTACTTTGTAGATGACGGTTTTAGGTCGTAAAAAAGAATGGAACCGAAAATTAAACCTAGTTAATCCTTCTGAGTCCCCTTACAGTTCCATTTGTTGTTTCAACTCCCTTTTTGCAACAGCCTGCACCAGGCGAGTTGCTCGATTGTTGAAAGAACAAAAGGAACTGTATGGGAACTCAGAATGAGTGACTATGTTTAAGTTCCAGACTGATTTATTAAGCTAAAGCATTCATCGACTAAGTAATGTGGGTATCCAATACACAGGTCGCTACTTTCAACTTATTTTTTTGAACACTTTTATAGAATCTGCAACTATAATTTACGGTAGACCTTTGTCGTGGCAATTTACGGTTACAATATTTGGCTAGCGAATTCGTTAAAATAAATGTGAATACATACCTTACTATCTGACGTATGTTTTTATAACCCGTTGTTTGCATATGGCCATAACAGACTGACGATGAGTAAAATCGGATGAGGCAGATGATATACCTGTACATGCATGATCATGCAAGCATAAAATTGATCAGAGTAAGTATAAACCTCATTTTTATAAGGGTAAGTTGGAGTGTTTCTTAACCTGGGAAAGAAGGATCAGAACTGTCATTCCTATGTTTCGGCTGATCAATGGGCGACTAAATTCTAAGGCGTTCAAAAAAAATTTAGCATAACAAACGAAGACTATTTGTTACTTTCTTTGTTTGCCGATACTAAAACTTGAGGTCATGTGCCTGTGAAAGTTAATTTGTTTTCGCATATTCGCAACTGCAGTTGCAGAAAAGTTGCTGATCAGCAGTACGGTTCAATCATCGAAGAAAGATGGGAAACGGAAGAGGATGGTGCGAAGAAGTAATTTGCTCCAAATCACTTGTCACAGCATTCTCTTCGGTTTCCCATATTTCTTCAAGAATTGTACCTTAGTGGTGATCAGGTCCTTTTTCTGGACCTGCAGTTATGAATATGCGAAAAAAAAATTAACTATTACAGACACATGACATGAACTGTTAGTATCGGCAACCAAAAAAAATACTAGATAGTCTTCGTATCTTATGTTCAGAAATTCTTTTTTATCGAACGCCTTAGGTTTCTTGTTATCCCTTGTACCAATGAAAATGCGGAAAAAAAGTTAAGTATGACAAATATAGATTACCAACTGTTAACATCGGCAAATAGAAAAATAGGCAGACAAAAAATTTCTTTTATTGAACGGTTTAGGAGGTGTTAATAATCATAGGTGGAAAATCTGAGCTCCCTCTCGAACCCCTTTTGTTATTTAAATGGTCTTTAAACAATACCCTGCACCAGACATATCGATAGACCGTTCAAATACCAAAAGGAATTCGAGGGGAAAGTCAGATCAACCATCTTGGGTGTAGTCATGTGGTCGTTGTTCGTATGATGACAAACTTTGGTACTTTGAGCATCCGCTTGAAATCCCGTTGCCATGTCAATGAAATATGTTCATAGGCTTGTGGCAAACCCATTGCAATTACAGTGACGTAGGAATGGGTTTTCGAGGGGAAGCTCAAAGTACCAAGCTGTGCCTAATTAAAATTTACTGTCATGAACAACACACATTACATCATTGTCACAATCAGACTTATGTATTAGATTAAATCATTCGTCGACTAAGTAATGTTGCCGTCCAATACATACTGACAACTATAAACTTACGGTTACAATCTTTGATTGCCAAATTCATTAAAATAGATCTGAATACATACCTGAGTGTATGACTTCTGTTGTTACCTTTTTTGTAGTGCCTGCAGGATGATCCAGTGAGCTAACCTGACAAATAATACAAAATCTGTTGGCGTGGAAAAAAGAAAAAAAAATATAAGTAGATTCATAGAATGTAATCATTTAAGCATGCAGATTTTAGTAATACTTATCTTTTGTTTGTTACATAAGTGGTATCCAAAACCGGTGGTGGCTGCAGTGTGCATGTATTTATTTAAATATAGCGAACTTTCTGAGTAGGGAACAACATGCAAATGCAGGTATCCTGCGTGTCCGATACAGAAATTTAGTTGTTAGTTTCAACTTTACATGAGTAAACTTAAAATACTGAGAAACTACGAATGTTGAATGCACATACCATGTGAATACAGTAGTAGATCAGGTTACCATGTGTACGTCGATCACTGATATTTCATCTATTTTTGATATACGCTGCTGGATATAGAAAATCTGTTAGCATGAAAAAATAGAAGAGTATAAATACTATCATTTAAGTCAGTAAATTCTAAGAATACTTATCTTCTGTTTATTGGCATACGTGACCGTGCAAACCTGAGGGATAGGAAAATATCAATAAACTATTCATGTGAATACAATAAGTATGAAAATATTGACAAACTACGAATGTTGAATGCAGGTACCATGTAAATACGGTAACAGTTGAGGCCTGCATCTGTACGTCCACCACTGTTATTTGATCAGGCATTTAAGCATGTAAATTTAAGATAGTAAAATCATGCATGTACAAATGAAGGAGTTTCATGTTCAAAAGTCGCATAAAAAAATTCAAGTAATACTTATATTTTCTTTGCAACGAACAAAATGTACTGAGGCAGTGCAGCGTAAAAACTTGTACAGTACAAAAATATTGAAAAAGTATCATTGATGGATGCAGACACCATGCGAAATTGGCAGCAGCTGTGCTTGGTGTCAGTACATCCATCATTGATATTTTGTCTATTTTTGATATTTAACTTGGCTTCATCACTTTAGTACTTTCAGCCTCCGCTCGAAATCCCGTTGCCATGTTGATAAAATACATGCAAAGGCTTGCGCCAAACCCATTGGAATACAGTAATAGGTCAAGTTAGTTTGTATACATATTGAACTTGTTAATCAGCGTAAGTAAATCTAATTTTTGATAATGTACTGAAATAGGTGAGTGCACAAACCTGAGTAATAGAAAAATGTCGGACGTACAGACCATGTGAAAACAGTAACAGTTATCTGTTAGGATGGGAAAAAAAAGTGTAAGTAGATTGATAGAATGTAATCATTTAAGGATGCAGATTTTACCAATACTTATCTTTTCTCTGTAATATGACGGTGTTGAACACAGATGTCGTTTGTGCATGTTACCAACTTCAGTAGCAGGAAAGGGTTTTATAACCCGTCGTTGCATTTTACCATAACAGCAAATACAGGTGTTTTACATCAATATCTGCATATAGAAAGGTAGTTATCAGAAAGTTTAAACACATAATCGATGTGAACCGCAGATGTGTTTTATGTACCTTGCCATGTCTAGTGATAGAAAAAACCACAGAAGGTGGTGGATGCGGCCGTCTGATTACCGTTGCAACTCATGGGTTTCAGTAATTCTACTTGTACCAGAAGGTCGTTACAGAATGAAATATAAGGAAATGAAGCCTATGTGGTATCACTTGTCTGTCGACACTAAAACCTGCTATTTTTGTTTTTTGACAGTGTTGTTTTTTTTTTTTTTTTTTTTTTTTTTTTTTTTTGCATATTCGTAAATGTAGTTTCATAGAAGGCGCTGGTTAACAATACGATTGAATTCTGAAAGATAGAGGGGAAACGGAAGAGGACGGTGCAAGGAAGTAATTTGCACCAAATCACTTGTTACACTGTTCTCTCCGGTTTCTCATCTATGTTTCAGAAATATATGTTATTGTTGACCAGCATTTTTTATGGAACTGGAGTTACGAATATGCAAAAGAAAAACATAATGTCAAAAACAAAGAGTTTCAGCTTTTAGTGTCGGCAGACAAATAATACCACATGGTCTTAATTTCCTAAATCAGTGGCTGCTTTTATACTAAAATGCAGAGGAGGAAAGAAAGACTTTCAAAGCCAAAGCAATGAATTCTTTCCTTTTTCTCGGTATGCCGCTGAACTTGGCAAGATGCATAAACTTGTAAAATATGTCGTATGCATTTAACCATAACAGCAACCACAGATGATGTACATCGCTTGTCAATATTAGGAAATGAAGAGTATCTGATTTTCTTTACTTGTCGATACTAAAAGTTGATGCTTTGTGTCTGTGATGGTAAGTTTGTTTACGCATGTTTGTACCTGCAGTTTCACAAAAGGTCCTAATCAACAATACGATTCGATTCAAAAAGATAGATGGGAAACAAAAGAGGATGGTGCTAAGAAGTAATTTGCACTAAATCACTTGTCACAGCATTCTCTTCTGTTTCTCATCTATCTTTTAGAATTGTATCGTATTGGTGATCAGAACCTTTTCTGGAGCTGCAGGTACAAACATGCGAAAAAAACTTACCATTACAGACACAAAGCATCAAGTGTTAGTATCGACAAATAAAAAATACCAGATAGTCTTCAATTCCTAATATTGACATGCGATGTACAACATCTGTCGTTGCTTTTATAGTTGAATGCGTTGTACTGAGATAGCTGAGTGCAGAAACATGGGGACCCCAAAAATATTGACAGAATACAAATGATGGATGTATGGCAACCATGCAAATTTAGCAATAACCGTGCTTGGTTGCGGTACATCCATCATCGTTATTCCGTCTATTTAGCGACATGTAACTTCTATGCATAGTCTGTAGTGCTGTTGCTGAATACGTGAAACCTGTTAGCATTAAAAAAAAAAAAAAAAAAAAAAAAGAAAGAAAGAAAGTAAGTGGACTCGTATAATATAATTGATTCAGCATACATGAGTATTAGAAGATGGAAGGTACCTGCAATTTCCGATGGCTAAACTGTGTCCCGAATATATAGTTATGTATGGTCTTTGCTACAAACATAAATCCATGCATAAAACATATGCACAGCTTACACATTAACATTCCAAAACAATGAATGTAAAATTTAGAAAGCATAAAATTGATATAATATATCATTAGGGTCAGATTTGTGGATGTTAAATGGTCAAGAAGGCAAGAATTCTGTAATGGGTGCAAAGAAACGCGGTTGCATAATAGCAAGCATGCTATTACGCCATCCGGTCATTGTCGTGCCAATTTACATTTCAGACCTCGAATGACCTATATCATTCGACTGACATTAATCAGTAACCGTAAGAAGTGAATACACCCGGCGTGGCTGCAAGTCTAATAGCTTGCCCTGCCAAGACACGGGGATGCACTGCTTTAATCAAAGCCACAGATTCATCATAGCCCAAAGAAAAAAAAACATACGCAGCATCCACACATAAAGCATAAGCAAGAGATAAACAAACCTACTGTTCTCTGGATACGCCGCGACAACGATCTTTAGGGTTTGCACAACTACCGATAAAATCACAGAGAGAAGGTTTGCACAACCACCGATAAAAAGGACAGTGAAAAGACCCGTATAATTTTCCAAGTACTATGTGTATCAATAGCCACAAAAGAAGCTGAAAAGAAAAATGGAGCGGGCTAAGCAAACGGACCGTAAAACAGGCAGGCCAAAACCAAAACGACGTTACTGGCGTCGTTGAATGAACGCATCATTTTGAGACCCTAATCAGATTTACCATATTTCTTATGTTGGTCTCTATATAGGAGCGTCCTAAAAAAAGAGGCTCAGATATGTACATAGACAATCGACATTAAGCGGACGCTATGGCTGCAACTACAATTCTGGTTACCCCGCCAAGGAACGCGCGTTCATAAAATGTAAGTGAAAAAATTTATCATCATCGCCTCAGTAACATAGCTGCAGATAACTGATCAAACACCCAACCTCAGAAAACCGGCAAGATTAACATTGCCGGTTGCATTGTCATTTTGGGCTGCCCGTTGATCGGCCCGTTTTTTAGCCCAACATGCACCGGCTGCAAAATCATACGTGTCTTCTTCCTAATAGCAGGAGAGTAAAAAATGAGGGTTAGATATGTACATATAACGCACACCATGGCTGCAACCACACTTCTGGTTACGACGCCAGGTAACATGCACCGAAAAAATGTAACTGTAGAAAGTTACCATGATCGTGTCAATAACGTGGTTGCCACAGAAAGAACTGAAATTGGCCATGGCTGCAAAAGCGACCCGGTTGCTTAGTTATCGTTTATACTATGCCGTCCGGTAATTGCCCTGCCACTACCTTAAGATTTTCCAGCCTATTGTGTTCGTTAATTAGTATAACTATTCTATATAATATAATGCAGCGTCGGCTGTTTTTCTTCTTTTTAGCTTTTTTTTTTTTTTACTTCTTTTCACCTTCTTTTATGAGTCTAAACCGACGCACCTTAAAATGAGGATCAGACATGTACACACATAGTCAACATTAAACGCACGCTATGGCTGCAACCACCATTCTGGTTACCCTGCCAATGAACGCGCATAGAAAAAATGTAAATGTACAAAGTTATTATCATCGCCTTAATAATGCAGCGTCAAGAAACGACGCCAGTAACGTAGAAAACCCAAAATGGGGACCAGGCGACAGAAACAACTTAAGGTTAAGGTGGCTGCAAAACAGACCCGGTTGCATAGTTGGTATTTATACTATGCCATCCGGTTATTGCCCTGCCACTACCCTCAGATTTTCAACGACCCATTTCAGGTTCCCCAGATAATAACACTCATTACAACCTATTTTCACAAACCCAGCATATCACTCTTGTGGAAATGCCAACATTTTACGTGGTTTTTTGAGAGGATATTTATAGTGAGGCTGAATGAAACGCCGGAACAACGATCTCCAGGATTTCCACAGCCACCGATGGCTGATAAAACCATAGGGAGAAGACACGTATAAAACCACAGTGAGAATACACGTATAAGTCTCCATTAATGAGATAAAAAGAAGAGTGGAACGGGCTAAAAAAATGGGCCGAAAAAACTGCCAGGCCAAAATGACCAAAACCCAAAACGAAGACACTGTAGTTGTTTTCGACAGACCCGGTTGCTTAGTTATTGTTTATACCATGGCCTCCGGTAATTGCCCCGCCACTATCCTCAGATTCTCCAGGCTATTGTGTTAGTTACTTATATGTTATATAATGCAGCGTCACAAAACGACCACAGTGAAAAATGAGGCTCAGACAGATACATATAGAATCGACATTAAACACACGCTGTGGCTGCAACCACTATTCTAGTTGCAAGCGCACAAACTTATCATCATTGCCTTAATAAGATAGGAAAACTGAGAGTGGCATGATTAACCGGCGCCAGTAACTGTCAAAAGTGATCCATGAAACAATTAGGGCCAGCCCTGCAAATGGGGACCGAGCAACAGAAACAACTTAAGTTGACTGTGGCTGCAAAACAGACCCGTTTGCATAGTTGTTGTTTATACTATGTCCTTCGGTGATTGCCCTGCTACTAGGGATGGCAAAAAAACCCGAACCCAACGGGGAAACCCGAAACCTGAACTAATTGGGACGGGGCGGGTCATGCTAATCGGGTTACGGGGCGGGTT
This sequence comes from Artemisia tridentata subsp. tridentata, assembly GCA_021014915.2. NCBI lineage: Eukaryota > Viridiplantae > Streptophyta > Magnoliopsida > Asterales > Asteraceae > Artemisia > Artemisia tridentata. The sequence goes on along the minus strand of CP139501.1, from coordinate 272,975,849 downwards.
TGGGGATTAAACGGGGATTTTAATCGGGTTTGGGCCAGGAAACGGGGAATCCTCGCCCCAGCCCGCCCCGCCCGATTAATATATACACATATACAAATATATCTATACATATATAGTATTTTGTTAATATTTACGTAATAAAAAAATATTACTCTAATATTGTTAGTTTTTTTATATTTGTAAGAATACAAAATTCTGATTATAGAAACTCGTTTAGTTTCATATTTTTAAGTTTTAATTTTTGGCGGTATAATTTATCATTATTTATGTATGTACTATTGTTGAAAACTTAACAAGGCTTGTTAGTAATTGATTATTAATAGGTTCGTTATTGCTAACGGTCTAAAAATAACAATAAATGTGAAATGGTGCGGCTTTGGTCGAGAATTGCATCTATAGAGGACATCCCGATAAGATCCTTAATTAATACGGGGCGGGTTTGGGGGACCATCACGCCCCAACGGGGTGCCCCGATTCGATCCCCGACGGGGATCGGGGCGGGTTTGGGGAGAACTTTGGTAATCGGGTTTGGGGATGGGGATGGCCGCCCCGCCCCAAACCCGCCCCGTTGCCATCCCTACCTGCCACTACGTACTGTAGTCGTTTTGAGACGCTGCATTATATAATATATAATTTCACAAACCCAACACATCATTCTTGTGCAATTGCCAACATTTTGCGGGGTTTTTTCAGAGGATATTTATAATGAGGCGGAATGAAACGAATGACTTTCATTCTGCCTCACATAAATATCCTCGAAAATAACCGCGCATACAAAACACACGTTTTATTCGGCCGATAAAAAAACACGGTATACCTGCAACTAAAGTTTGGACACCCATTATATACAGAATGAGCTCCAACACAGTTTGAGAACATATATAAAAACTAAATCTTTGATAATCTAACGACAAAATGCACCAACACAGAACCAAAACCCCAACACCTAAATTGAGTTACCAAAAAAAGTATAAGACGTTGGTTAAACCACTTGATATGGCACTCATACCTGCTATCTCTACTAATAACAGATATAGGTGACATATCAAGTAACCTAACAAACGTCTCACAATCCTAATATTTCACATTAAATATTTACACAACCTGCTTCATGACAGTCATCGATATATAGTGTCATATTTTATTCCATACTACTTTATCATAACGGTTCAGCAAACCCAAATACTGAAGATCAAAACACTAATTGCATGAACATATCACACCTAATGAAGTAACAAACAAAAAATCTAAAAAAAAAAAATCATAACCATGTACAACCCATAAAAAAAGGTTAAACAAACAGAAATACATATAAAGAAATCTACTAATAGCACCAAAAGATCATAACAACGAAATAAAACACTACTCACAGCAAACCATATAAAATCAGCTCGTTATTCAGCAAACCCAAATACTGAAAATCACAGGAACCCACAGTCACTTGAATATCATGACACAACCAATGAAGACGCGCAAATACTAATGCAACAATCATCAAATTTTTCAGCAAATTGACACAAAATACCAAAGCATCAAATTACACAAACAACAAATAAAATACCATCTTCCATTACATCCACCCTGATTTTCCAATCATTTGACACAAAATCAACAAAAGGATCATCACAAAAAACATCAAATTACATAGACATCAAATAAAATAGCAACTTCCATTAGATCGACACTCACATTCAAGTTAATTGACACAAAGATACGCAAACCAAATATCGACACATAAAGCATAAAGCATTCGATAAATGAGACGAAAAAACACATAAAGTTAATATCCACTGGAAGATGCACCACTACCGAATTAGGTTTAGAGTTTTCCAGAAGATGCACCACTACCGATAAACGGCTTAGGGTTAGGGTTTTCCAGAAGGTGCGTGACTGCGTGCATCAATTGCGAAAAAGTAACCTAAAAAGAGATAAGTAAAACGAAGAGTGGACTGGGGCAAGAAACAGGCCGACAAACAGGCCAAAACTTTTGGCCCAAAAACCAAAACGACGACACTGTAGTCATTTTCGACGCTGCATTATATTATATACAATGTTATATGCTTATAAAACATCAATGTTATATAAGTCCATAACTGTCAAAATAAGCCACAAAATTGTGCCTTAGGTTATATAAGCCGTACTCATATAAGCTAATAAGCCCATATATAAGCCGAAACAAACACCCCCTAAGAGGTGTTTGTTTAAACTCATTTGTGATCTTACGAGCTTATGTGGTTTCGGCTTATATTATATAAACTCGAATTTTATGGCATTGTAATAAGATGTAACTTATATAAGTTTATGACTAAATTACATAAATGGTTCATGTGGTTTGTCGAAAATTTCACCTATCGTTCCTCAAACTTAAAAGTTGCATATATCGTCCCTATCGCCTCCAAAGAATAACACTCGTGGTCCTTTTTTTTAACGAGTGTTAAGTGCATTCCGTTATAATTTACACGTTAGCTCCTGTTGGTTAACGATTGTTGCATCATTTATACTTTATAATAACGGCCGTTTATAATTTAAAGTTTTTCGACTCTAGATTCGTTTTTATCCGTTTTCATCCTTTTTTATATGTTTTCTTACGTTTTTATCCGTTTTCGTCCGTTTTCATACGTTTTCATTCGTTTTATACGTTTTTCGTAGGTTTTTATCCGTTTACATCCATTTTTTTATGTTTTCTAACGTTTTAATCCATTTTCGTCCGTTTTTATATGGTTTTGTCTTTTTACGTTTTGATATGTTTTTATCCATTTTCATCCGTTTTTATACAATTTTTTTTACGTTTTTATCCGTTTTCATCCGTTTTTTTATGTTTTTTTTCTTACGTTTTTGTCCGTTTTTATAAGTTTTTTTAACGTTTTCATAGGTTCTTATCAGTTTTCAACCGTTTTCATCCGTTTTTATATGTTTTTATCCGTTTTCATATGTTTTTATCCGTTTTCATCCGTTTTTATACGTTTTCATATGTTTTTATCCGTTTTCATCCATTTTTATACGTTTTCACATGTTTTATCCGTTTTCTTACGTTTTTATCTGTTTCATCCGTTTTTATACATCTTTTTCCGTTTTTCTTACGCTTCTATCTGTTTTTATACGTTTTCATCCGTTTTTATACACTTTTTGACGTTTTCATGGGTTTTTAACAATTTTATATGCTTTTATGCGTTTCATCCATATTCTTATGGATAAAAACGTAAGAAAACGTATAAAAAGGGATGAAAATGCATAAAAACATATAAAATAGATAAAACTCATGAAAACTTCAAAAAACATACAAAAACGGATGAAAACGTATAAAAACAGACAAAAACGTAAGAAAACGGACAAAAAGCGTATAAAAACAAACGAAAACGTATAAAAACGGATGAAAACATATGAAAACTGATAAAAACCTATGAAAACGTTACGAAATGGACGAAAACGTATAAAACGTAAGAAAAACGGATAAAAACATAAAAAATGTATAAAAACGGATGAAAATGGATAAAAACATATCAAAACGTAAAAAAACATACAAAAACGGTCGAAAATGGATTAAAACGTAAGAAAACATATAATAATGGATGAAAACGTAAAAAAAAATATAAAACGGACGAAAACGGATAAAAACGTAAGAAAACGTCTAAAAAATGATGAAAACGTATAAAAACGGATGAAAATGGATAAAAACGTATCTAAAGTCGAAAAACTTTAAATTATAAACGGCCGTTATTATAAAGGATAAACAATGCAACAATCGTTAACCAACAGGGGCTAACGTGTAAATTATAATGGAATGCACTTAACACTCGTTAGAAAAAGGACCACGAGTGTTATTATTTGGAGGCGATAGGGACGATATATGCAACTTTTAAGTTAGAAGGACGATAGGTGAAATTTTCGACAAAACACAAGGACCATTTATGTAATTTACTCTAAGTTTATTAATATCATATTAAGAGTAAATTGAAAAAATCGTCCTTGTGGTTTGGCCAAATTGCACGTTTCGTCCTTGTGGTTCATTAAGTGCAAAGATCGCCCTTATTTTGCACTGTTACGTGCACTTTTGGTCCTTCAACAGTGAAATTTGGCAAACCACAAGGACGATTTTTGCAATGATGGAGGACCAAAAGTACACGTAACAGTGCAAAATAAAGACGATCTTTGCATTTAATGAAGCACAAGAACGAAACGTGCAATTTGACCATTTTTGCAATTTGCTCTCATATTAATAAACCAATAAATATTAAGAAAAACTTAAACAAATGGTCGGTCCGATGCCCAGCGATGGACGTACAACTTTGAACAGAACACAAGGTGTGGGTGGGGGTGGGGCCCACTGTGTTTGTTTTTGGCGGGTAAATGCTGCTGGCAGTTGAGAAAAACGACGACCCCAATACTTTTACTTAAATCAAAGTACCCCCCTAGTTTATCATCTTTTGTCACTTTTGGTAATTTTACTTTCTTAATCTTTTACTTTCACATTGAAGTGGTGATGTATTTTCATGTTTTTGAAATATTGATGGTTATGCTTGTGGCTATTTCTTTGTGATATGTTAGTAACACTATAAATTTGAAAGAAATGACCGGTTTTCTTATTTTCCTTAAAGTAACATGATGTATATGTACGCATATACATTTACTTTTGTTATATAAAAACAAAAAGTTCTCACTCACAAAGTTTCAAATTGCAAGAGAATTATGAAAATAGTGAGTCTAGGACCCAAGGCCTTTAGTCTAGTGGTATATAAGTTGCCGATCAACTTAGAGATTATGGGTTTAAGCCTCGCTGAAGACATTACATATATTGTGATATATATATATATATATATATATTATATATATATATATATATATATATATATATATATATATATATATATATATATATATGATATATATATATATATATATATATTGTAAGATAGGTGATATAAGATGTGAAAAATTGTCGTTAAAAAAAAGACGAATCTCGAATCCTGACCTAAATACCTATTTCTACCTATGAAAAAAGTCTAAACAAATTGTGAGAAATATGAAACTAGACATAATGTTAGTATGTTCTCGCAAGTCAGTAATTTCAAATTGGAAATTCTAACTCTACTTTGACATTATTAGTAGGAATGTAAAAGAAAGGTTACACTGCTAACTTATGAAGTGATTGCACATGACCCTGTTTTAATGTTTTATCTCCAACTACAAGACATCATTTACACTGCTAACTTATGAAGTGATTGCACATGACCTTGTTTTAATGTTTTATCTCCAACTACAAGACATCATTTTCATTGCTAAAATGTATTTGCCCAATGTGTTTGTTTCAAATACTCAGGGACACTTGTACTTGACCTCAAACATAAGGAGGCAAAATGTAAATACTTGTCTTTAAATAAGATAATTAATATTGTGCACCAACAATTAGAAAAACCAAATCCAACCAAACTCAAACCCAACGTTCCAACTCAAGCATCTAAATTAGTTGATTCAACAGAATTTTGGTGAGCCATTTGTATTATTGAATTTGACAAACTTATACATAGCAAGTTGTATATTAGGTATAAAAAGTCTTATATGACATTAAATTTTATACTTTAGCATCAATAAAGGGTTCATGAAAAAGCAAGGAATGAAGACAACAATGTGTTAAACCTTTTTTCTTTGCAATAATATAAGAACAATAATACAAAATGAAGAAAATAAATAACTGGTGTTCAAACACAACAACTCAACTCAACTTGTCCCAACTCATCTCTTAACGCTTACTATATGTTTTCATAAAGACGTTCATTTTGGCTTGTTATTCAGTCGATATAAGTTGCTATCACTTGACATACAAGACATTATAAAGTTACACCTTCCTCAACATATACGTAT
>CP139501.1:272939140-272969890 GCA_021014915.2 Artemisia tridentata subsp. tridentata | reverse complement strand
GTAAGACGTCAGGTTTCATACCTACGACGTCAGGCCTCACATAGTCAGAACCAAGAAGGTCCTGAAGCACACAGGAAATAAACCTAGGATAAGACAAGTGTTTTTGCCTAGATTTTCCTAAGAGCTTAGCAACAAGGTCACGGAAGATAATACCTCCGATATCTATTTTTCTACCCTCCAAGAGACTGAACAACATCAATTGTTGTGATGAGTTCAATTGCTCAGTGGAGGATTTATTCCCCCAAGGACATGAATGACGAATGTCATCAGGATCCTCCAGACTGGGTGGAACCAGGTTTTGACAATTGGAGCCTTTTCTAATAAGGCTCCAGCGGACTCCTTAGGACGTTTAGGGTCATGAGGTCCTAAGAATATCAACTCTCCTTTGACCTCTTGGTCAGTAGGATTGGGCTCAAAAGCCTCAGCAAAATCAAGACCAGTGGCCTTGATGAAGTCATTGTAACCCAGGGAGAGGGTCCTTCTCCCATTCATCACTGTGAAAGTGATGATGGATTCTTTGGTGTCTTTTGGGCTAGTAGCCACAGCAGTACACCAGAATTCCCTCAAGTAGTCATGGTAGATGACTGAGGGGGTCTTGGTAAATGCTTTTGTAAGAAAACAGTTTTGAAGATATTTCATCACGTTCTTGTAAGCATGGAACTTTTGTGGATAGGAAAAGTTTCCCACCACATTGTTCTTTGTGAGGTCTACGCCCTCCAATGGGAATTCCACATTAAGGGCGTATGTCACAGCTTTAGAGGCAGCCATATTTGTTGGTAAGTCTGGGTAACAAAGATGGTTGGGATTTCTTAAAGCTAAGAACACACACACTATTAGTTTTGAGAAAAATGGACAGAATTTGCTTAAGATTTCTAATAGACGTGTTTGTTGTTATTTTGGTTGGGGTATTTATAGGGAAGTGAAGTGGAGGGTATTTTAGGCATTAAACGGATTTTATTTATTCAAAAAGAATTTTTGGAAACTGTTTTGAATAAAATGTTTTGGGATCCGCATTTAATGCCAACACTCCACTTTCCCTGGTTTGGCGCAACAGTCAAGGTGAACAGTTGAGCAGTTCTGCAAAAGTGTAATTTGCAGAGATGAGTCATCACATATCTGTAATGTGATTGGAGAGGCATTTAATGCCAAGTGGAAATGTGGTGGCCCAGAGGTGGAAGCCAGAAAGGCAAAAGAACAAATATTCTTATATTAAATAAGAATTCAGTTACCAACCTCGGACATTTACTAACTAGATACTTAGAGCATTTAAGTTAGTATTTAATGTCTCTTGAGGACCCTGAATGACTTTTTATTCAGTGAACCTGATTGTCAGGACTTGGTTTAGTCACTGATGGTTCTAGTGTTCAGGAATTTGGGTCTAATTCCTGAGGTTCAAGGGTTCAGAAAATTGGGTTTAATTCCTGAGGATTAAGGGTTCAGGAACTTGGGTTCAGTTCCTGAAGTTCAGTGACCTTTCTCACTGAAGAACACATTGAGTCAGGGACTTGGGTTTATCAGAATTTACACATATTTGGATGGAGTCAATCAGTGGACTGATTCTCAATATCCAACATTCCTAGTTCAGCTTTCAGTCTGGTGAAAGTTGGTTCATCCAATGGCTTGGTGAATATATCAGCTAGTTGATATTCAGTAGGAATGAAGTGTAATTCTATGTCACCATTCATGACATGGTCCCTGATGAAGTGATATCTAATATCAATGTGTTTTGTTCTCTGATGAAGAACTAGGTTATTTGAGATGGCAATTGCACTTGTGTTATCACAAAAGATGGGAACCATCTTGTACTGAATTCCATAGTCACTGAGTTGACTTTTCATCTAGAGTACATTTGCACAGCAACTTGCTGCTGCAACATATTCAGCTTCAGCTGAGGACATGGCAACAGATTGTTGCTTCTTAGCACTCCAACAGACTAGTTTTCCACCAAGAATTTGGCAGGAGCCTGAGGTGCTTTTCCTGTCCATGTTGCATCCAGCATAGTCAGAATCTGAGTATCCTTTAAGATTAAGGCCTGAACATTTTGGATAATATAATCCAAGGTTTGGAGTACCTTTCAGGTACCTGAATATCCTTTTCACATCAGTGATATGAGTCTCTCTTGGGTCAGATTGATATCTGGCACATAAGCAGACTGAGAATTGCATATCAGGCCTTGATGCAAGTAAATACATCAGTGATCCTATCATTCCTCTAAAAAGAGTTTGATTCACTGGTTTTCCAGTAAGATCAGGACCAAGGTTGTTTGGGGGTACCATGGGAGTCTTGACTGAGGCACAGTCACTGAGCTCATACTTCTTCAGTAGGCTTCTGACATACTTCTCTTGACTGATAGAGGTTCCTTTATCAGTCTGCTTGATTTGTAGACCAAGGAAGTAAGTCAGTTCTCCCATCATGCTCATTTCAAATTTCTTTGCCATTAGTTTTTCAAACTGTTTGCAAAGTTTATAATTTGTTGAGCCAAAGATGATGTCATCAACATACACTTGTACAAGTATGACATCATTATTTGTCTTGTAGATAAACAATGTGTTGTCTATCTTGCCTCTGACATCAAGGTTGTTAAGCTTGCAGACATGGTCAGGAAACTCATGGCTTTCAAATCCAGGAGGTTGCTGAACATAAACTTCTTCTTTCAGTGAACCATTTAAGAATGCACTTTTAACATCCATTTGGTACACCTTGAAGTTCATGTATGTAGCAAAAGCAAGGAAGATCCTGATGGCTTCCATCCTTGCTACTGGTGCAAATGTTTCTTCATAGTCAATGCCTTCTTGTTGATTATAGCCTTTGGCTACAAGTCTGGCTTTGTTTTTAATGACTATGCCATTTTCATCAGATTTGTTTTTAAATACCCATTTCATGCCAATGACTGAAACATCTTCAGGACATTTGACCAAGGTCATTACCTTGTTTCTGTCAAATTATTCCAGTTCATCATTCATGGCTTGAACCCAACTTGGATGTTTTAGTGCTTCCTTAACACTTTTGGGTTCAATTGTGGAAATGAAGTCCACAAATAGGCATTCATTGGCTGAGGCTGCTCTTAGTTCAGCAGCCATGCTTCTTGTGAGCATGCCTTCAGTAGGCTCACCAATTATATTGACAAGTTCTATATCCTGAGACCTAGTCCAACTGTCCTGAGGTCTAGGAAATTGATTAGAACTTTTAGAGGCCTGATGGGTAGGATCAGGATCAAACACATGATGTTCTTCAGCATCATGAGTGTCTGAGTGGGTTGACTCATCACTGTGATTGTTTAGAACCTGAGCACTTTGTACTGACTGAATGAATTCATCAGTATTTTGTGCTTCAATAAACTCAGTGATGGTTGGGTAAGGAAGGTTGTGGGGAATGATGTAATAGGAGATGTCAGCATTTACATGGTACTGAGTGGAAGGACCATTATCAGCATGATGTTCATCAGGAGGGTATCTTGATGATTCATCAATACCTATCTCTTCCACTGAGTTGTTAGAGACACTGATTGCATCAGTGCTCTCATCAAAGGTAACATGAAATATTTCCTCAGCATGCTGTCTCCTAGTGTTGAACACCCTGAAGGCCTTTGAGACAAGGGAGTATCCTAGGAAGTATCCATCATCAGCTTTGGCATCAAATTTTCCTAAGTGATCCTTGTTATTATGAATAAACACAGGACACCCAAAGACATGAAAGTAGCTGATGTCAGGGATTCTTCCATTGAATAACTCATAAGGAGTTTTGCTATGTCTCTTGACAATGATGGATCTGTTTTGTGTGTAACAGGCAATCTTTACTGCTTCAGTCCAAAAGTGTTTGGAAAGGACTGATCCATTTAGCATTGTCCTAGCTGCTTCAATGAGTGTTCTATTTTTCCTTTCAGCCACCCCATTTTGTTCAGGTGTGTAGGGTGAGGAAAATTTTTGTGAAATGCCTTTATCATCACAGAAACATTCAAGTTCATAATTTTTGAACTCTGTTCCATTGTCAGTTCTAATCTGTTTGACTTTGATGTCATTCTGATTTTCAATGTTCCTGACAAAGGACATAATAGTTTCAGCTGCCTGACTCTTTTTGATCAGGAAGTATACCCAAGTGTATCTTGAGTATTCATCCACAATGACCAGAGTATACTTCTCATGGTTAATGGATCTAGGACTAATTGGTCCAAATAGATCCATATGGAGAAGATGAAGGCAGTTACTAATGGAAAAGTTGGTTTTGGTTTTAAAGGATGCTCTGTGATGTTTACCTTTTTCACAATCTGAGCATGGTTTGTCCTTTGAAAACAAAAGAGATGGTAAGCCAAGGACCTTGTTTTGTTTTACAAGGTTGTTTATGTTTTTGAAGTTCAGGTGGGAGAGTCTCTTATGCCAAAGCCAGTTGAGAGTATCAGTGGCCTTAGTAAAGAGACAAGTTCCATTCTGAGTCAGACTGGACATGTCTAACACATAAACATCATGTCTTCTTGGTGCAATAAGGACAACTTCCTTATTAGCATTGAAGATGATTCCTTGTTTATCATCAAACTGAACTATGTATTTCGCATCACATAGTTGACTGACACTTATCAAATTGTATTTTAGACCATTTACATAAGCTATCCTAGTAAAGACTATACCATTGCAGTTTACTGAACCATAAACTTCAGTGAGACATGATGAGTTATCAGCAAATATCACTTTGGGTCCTGATTCATCCACATACTTGTGCAGATATTCCTTCACACCAGTCATGCTCCTTGAACATCCACTATCAAGATGCCAAACAGGATCCCTGGCATGTTTCTGCACAAATGGTAAACTAGGTCAGTTCTTTCTAGGACTCCACTTCTTGGAGGGCTTAGCTTTGAGGGTCTTATTAACATTTTCAAGTGATTTATGGTCAGTGGTGGAGTGGACTGAGCTACCACATATTATGCATTTGATTGCTGATGTAGACTCAGTGGACTGAGAGGCTGACTTTGTCATACCTCTACTGGCCTGAATGGCCTTACCATGTCCTGAGGTGTTATGAGTGGAACTTCCACTATTTTCACAACAATTGTCAATTTGACAATCCTTAGGATGGTGGTCATTGAACCCACAGTAAGGGCAAGGTGCAAAAGGCTTTGCCTTTTGTTTCTGTTTCTGTTTAGAATCAGAAGGATAGTTTAAAGACTGAGCTTTAAGACTTGTCATGTTTGATGTGACTGAATGTGTTTTGTGATCAGAGGTCCTGTGATCATCCTTTTTGCAAACCATGCAATAAAGGATTCTATAGCAATCGTCAGTGACATGATTGGTATAGTTACACAGTTCACATCTTTTAAGGGGTTTTGAGGGTTTGAGTTTGGTCTTTGAGGAAGTTGGTTTTGTTCCTTCTTGGATTGAGAAGATTTCTCTGAAGATGCAATATTCTCACCAAGCTTCCTGACCATTTCAGCCAACTGATCAAATTTTGAGTCAGGGCTTTGGGTTGTTACTTCAGAAGGGACTGAAGTTGATGAGTCATCAGTATTTACTGAGACTTCAAGGGTTGGTCTCTTCAGGATGGTTGTTCCCATTCCTGATCTCTCCTTTGGAGAGTGTGGTGAGAAGACCATTGGTGGGAGGCCTAAGTTTGGTGCAGCACCCTGAAGGGTATTCAGTGGAGGAAGTGGAGGAAGTGGTGGGCATGATTCTGATTCAGACTCATTCACAGACTCAGTATTACTGACTGGTTCAGTGAGTTCAAGCTTACTGAGTTGTTCAGTAACTCCAAGCATATTTTTCAAAGCCTGACTTTCAGGAAGCAAGATCTTTCCAGTCTCAAAGTTTGGTAACTTACTGACTGGGTTGTCCCTGACAATCCAGTCATTAGACTTGGGAAGCATTTCTTGCTCAAAAGATATGCCAGCTGGAACAAAGGTTAATTCACTGTGACTCACATTGGGATCAACCATAAGAGGGTCAATTCCAATGGTTTTCTTAGAGCTTAATCCCACAGTGTCAAAGACCTTGGGGTTCTTTTTGGTCCAGCCTTGGATGACAGCTTTTTCTTTGTTAAGTTCAGTTTGTAGGGCTTGGTTTTGTTTCAAAATTTTAGTGTTCTGAATTTGTAGAGTTATTGTTTCTAATTTGGCTTGCTTTAGTACAAGCAATTCATCTCTACATTTATTCAATTCTGACACTATGTAGTTATATTTTGAACACATGTTAAGCCTTTGTTCCTCAACCAATTTAAGATCTACACAAATATAATTCATGTAAGACTGCCAATCAGAATCATCATCCATAGAAAGTAAAGTGTTTACCTTCTTTATGGTGATGTTTACCCACTCTCCATTCCTTGCATGGCTTTTCTAAACAACCACCTGATCACCTTCAGAGAGTGCCATTAGTGCACTCACTCTAATTTCCTCATCTGAGGAGACCTCTTCATCATCCAGTCATAAGCTTCAGCTACTAAAACCTTATTCTTTGCCTGAACAGGTTTGGGTGTTTGAGCAGCCTGAGACATAGAGGGATTAGTTTCAAGAATTGCAAGTTTAGCCTTGGCTTTCCTATATTTTGCTTCAAAGTCTTTTTGACCCTTGTTTTGAAATTGTTGGGTCGACTGAAACATTCTAGGTTGAAACTTGTTAGTTCCTGAGGAACTATTTCCTGAAAATTTGTAAGAAGGTTCTGAGGTAGTTTTAGAATAGCAGTCCCTAGCAAAATGACCCTTTTTACCACAGTTAAAACATTCAGTGGTTTCATTTACTTTTCCTTTAGAAAAGTTGAATTGGTTTCTTTTGATGAAACGTTTTGAACTAGCAAGGAGTGCCCTCTCTTGGAATTCCAAGTTTAAATCTTTTAGGTACTCATCACTAGTCCTTTCATCAATTTCATCCCCAGAATCTTCTTCGAAATCCTGCACAACACCATTAGAATAGAAAACAGTTGAAATGGGTGTGGAGGTTAAGGCCTTTTTGGACTCAAGAGCTTTTGAGTCAGGATATCTCCTTGAGATCAAGTTGTCCTCATAGACAAATTTCCCATAGATTTCAGAGAGCTCAAGGGTCTGAATGTGATTAGCATTCCTCAGGCCTTGTGAGAAGTTTAACCACTTCTCAGGGAGACTGTTGACAAAGCCAACATTTGTCTCATGCTTAGATAATACTACACCATCATTTGATAGTTCGTTTATCAAAGTCTTGTATCTGGTATAAGTCTGAGAGAGACTTTCAGAGTCTTTTGCCCTGAAAGTATTATACTCAAGTTTCAGGTCCATAACCCTGTTTTCCTTGGTATCTGAGGGGCCCTCAAAGCTATTAACCAAGTCATCCCAAGTTTGCTTGGCTGTTAAACAGTTGATGACTGATTCCATTATATCGTCAGGAAGACAAGATATAAGGATGCTTTTAAGGCGCTGGTCTTGATTGACCACCCTCCTCTCATCAATGGTCCATTGTGCCTCAAGCTTGTTTAGCCCTGTAGCAGTCTTAGGGACAAATGGGCCATCCCTGATACAGGTGATGTAGTAAGGTTCCATATCAGTTAAATAGCAAATCATACGTTTTTTCCATTTGCTAAATTTTTCAGCTTCTAGTCTGGGTGCAACAGCAGAATAGCTGCCACCCTTTTTATCGACCAGCTGGGGTACATTAATATCAGCCATAGTAGGATCTTGGTTTTAAAAACCTTGAGCACTCTTGGTTAGTTTTGAATGATTTTATAAACCAGAGGCTCTGATACCACTTGTTGTTCCCTTAACACGCTTAGAGTTAACTAGAAAGTTAATCTATTCGTGTTTATGACTAATACAATGTTATGATTAATTCTAACAGATTAATGAAACGTAAAAGTAAAAACACATAAGTATTTTTCAACGTTTAAATTCTTATTAGAAATGAATCAAATAATCTATTACCCAAGTGTTTTGCGGAACAAACACTTGGGATTGAATAGACAAGGTATGGTGGTGTCTCCTATCTAAACTCAAGCTTTGCTTTGAGTGGTAACAATATGCCTCACTGAGCTATCTCAGGGACTGGTTACTCTTTGTAGGAGAGAAGTTACTTTGTAAAAGTCTAAGTTTTCAATGTAAAAAACACACTCAACTTCTCTCCTTTTGAACCTATTTATACACAAGTATAAAAGAGTAAAAGTGATTAAAAAACTACAACTTGTTGAAGCAAGCGTGTCTGACAATTACAACAGTAATTGTCATTTCCAAGAACCAATGGGAATGGACTATAAAGTCTTTAGGAGTGGTTGGTCTGACACTCCATGACTTTTAGCCGTCTTAGGAAAGTTTCTTCCTGACAAGATAAGATTTGATCTTATCTTAAAACTCTTCCCAGATCTTCCCGCCTTTCTTTCAGGCGTTGAGTTCTTCAGTCTTCAATCACTTAATGTTGTTGAGGAGACTGGGGTTCAGTGAGTTCTTGTCCAACACTCACTCATCTTGAATTCGCCTTAAGCATCCTGAAGATGACTCACTGAGTGACTGTTCACTCAGTGACTTGAATTGTTCTCGGTTTAAGTTAACACTTAGTTAATTTGTGTCCAAATCTTGTTTTAAGTATTCTTGGGTACTGATGGACCCAACACATCCGTTTTTATACGTTTTTATCCGTAAGAATACGGATGAAACGCATAAAAGCATATAAAACAGATAAAAACCCATGAAAACGTAAAAAAAAATGTATAAAAACGGATGAAAACGTATAAAAACAGACAGAAACTTAAGAAAAACGGAAAAAGATGTATAAAAATGGATGAAACAGATAAAAACATAAGAAAACAGATAAAACATATGAAAACATATAAAAACGGATGAAAACGGATAAAAATGTATAAAAACGGATAAAAACATATGAAAACTGATAAAAATCTATGAAAACGTTAAAAAACATATAAAAACGGGCAAAAACGTAAGAAAAACAAACAAAAACGTAAGAAAACGGATGAAAATAGATGAAAACGGATAAAAACGTCAAAAAAATGTATAAAAACGGATAAAAACATATCAAAACGTAAAAAGACAAAACCATATAAAAACGTACGAAAATGGATTAAAACGTAAGAAAACATATAAAAATGGATGTAAACGGATAAAAACCTAAGAAAAACGTATAAAACGAATGAAAACGTATAAAAACGGACGAAAACGGATAAAAACGTAAGAAAACATATAAAAAATGATGAAAACGGATAAAAACGTATCTAGAGTCGAAAAACTTTAAGTTTGAGGAACGATAGGTGAAATTTTCGACAAACCACATGAACCATTTATGTAATTTAGTCATAAACTTATATAAGTTACATCTTATTACAATGCCATAAAATTCGAGTTTATATAATATAAGCCGAAACCACATAAGCTCGTAAGATCACAAATGAGTTTAAACAAACACCTCTTAGGGCTGTGTTTGTTTCGGCTTATATATGGGCTTATTAGCTTATATGAGTACGGCTTATATAACCTAAGGCACAATTTTGTGGCTTATTTTGACAGTTATGAGCTTATATAACATTGATGTTATATAAGCATATAACATTGATGTTATATAAGCTTAAACAAACACCTTCTTAGTTAAAAATATATAAACTAACTAAATATAAGTCAAATTAAATGAGCAATGAAAAGCCCATGTTCTACAATTATTTGACGTTTCACTATAAATTACTGCTTGCTATACTTAATAATAGTATCAGCAATGAAATATCCAATGAATCAAATTAAATGCTCTAAAACAATATTTTCTTTTGTGTTTTACGTAAATGCTTTTCCTTCCTCAAACATTTCTTTGTTAACAACAATTTAATCCACATTAATGTATTTTCTAATTAGTAAAAAAGTCATTTATTTTGTTTCATAAAATAAGTTTATTTCGTGTAGTAATGAACATATGACTAAATTGGTTATCCATTTAAGTATTTAACTGATTTATTCATCTTTTAGACGTAAAAAGTACATCTTTTATAGTTTATACTATTAAATCTCGGTTGGTATAACAAAGAGAGATTTTAATGCGATATCTAATTTAGTTTCCTTTTTATACAATTGATTTATCATGGTAACGTATATAAGGTTTATACTATATATACTAACAATTACCCCTTGTATTTTAGGAATTACTTTCTAGTCTGATTTACTATAATTATCCGCACAAGCATGAATATCTTGTGTGACACATACTTATTACACCTTTGTGTAATTATGTGTACACATCTATACATACTTATTACATTCATATATTCATACATCCATGTGCATGAGAAAAACAGTACCAATTTAATAAAAAGAATAAACTCAATAAAATGTGATACTTTTGATTTTTCTACCAATCTTATTTGTATTCTATTTACAATTAGATAACTTGATAAGTATGTAAATGTATAATGAAAAACAGACGTTCTTAAATAAATATGTAAAACTCCTTAGAGTGAATTTTAAAAAAATTTAGCGACAAAGTCTGTGTTCGGATGCAAGCTTATGGGTGATTATACGAACTTGAGCTGTTAAAATAAGTTACTTTATATAATGAGCTTGTTTGTCACACAAACTTAAGTAAGTGCTTATAAGTTATAAGCTTTAATAAGCCAAACCCATTTGAAACGGGCTTATGGGGGGTTAAATACCTTTCAAATATATGTGAATTTAACTTAATATATTTTTATTTAAAAATAGTTATAGTCAATCAAATTACTTATGACTTAACACACGACGCTTAAAATAGATATAAATTTAATTCGATTTATATTAGTTGATTTTATAATGATAAGTTTCAGCTCTAACTAATTCGTCAAACAACTTTATTATAAAATAAATTTAAATTTTCAACTTAGCTTATTTCGTCAAACATGCCCAAAAGTAAACATTTTGTAGTAGAAAGCTTATTCACTAATAACAACGTTATCTAATCCACCTTAAGAAAGTTCACTTTCCTAGAAACAAGATAAGAAAACACACAATCAATTTCAAAAATATATACGGAAAGAAACACAAAGAAGAGGGAAATACAAATGAATTTTTCCAAAAAAATAAAATAAAATAAAAATAAAAATACGCCACTCAATCTCATCGAATGAACTACTTATTTGTTTAAGAGTTAATTTCCAAAATGGTCCATGTGGTCTGTCGGGTTTAACGCTTTTAGTTCCTATACTTTTTTTTAACGGATCCAGTCCCCGTTGTTGCGACTCATAACGGGTTTGGTCCCTTGACCAAATTTTTCGTTAGTTTGACCGTTTAAAAGGATGAAATGACCAAACTACCCTCATATTATTATTATTATTATTATTATTATTATTATTATTATTATTATTATTATTATTATTATTATTATACACATCATCTTCTTCAATATATAAACTCACTTCATCACCACCACCTCATTATAATCACCGGCCACTTCACCACCACCAACCACCCTCGGCTGCTAGACTCCTCCTGGAAAACGTTCAACCACCACCGCCGGAAAATGTTTAAATCAATCACTGACTCATCTTAGCTCTCGATCTAAAAACCCAGAAACCAGATCACACAAAAAAAATCCCGACACCCCACACAACAAAACAACAAGAACACCAGATCCAAACACTTATGTCACTAACCCCACATCACTAAAGCTTTGCCGGAATCTTATGTCCCGATACATCTCAAGCGGCGGCAACAGTGAGTCTGTGATGATTTTGTACATCAACAAATCTGAGATCATTTATTCATAGAAAACATTTTTGTTCTTGTTTATCTTTCAAGATTGATGATGAGGTTTTCAAAAATCTTTATGAATCACAACTAGTGAATCATTTACTGGGTTTTGTGTAAAGGATTTTTTGGTTTATATGAATGATTTAGGGATAATGAATGACGTAGGGGTTTTGGTTTTGTGAATTTGTGATGATTTTGTATAAAACAAGTGAATCATTTTTTGGTTTTGTGAATATGTGACTATTTGGTTTATATGAATGACGAAGGAGATAACTGGATCTGGGTTTTGTGAATCATTTTTTGGCTGGCTGGTGATGGGTATTGAGTGTTGGCTGGCTGGTAATGGTGATGAGTGTTTAGTGTTGGTGGTGATTGAGTGTTGGTGGTGATGAGTGTTGGCTGGCTGGTGATGGTGATGGGTATTGAGTGTTGGTGGTGATGAGAGTTGGCTGGCTGGACATGGTTATTTTAGTGGTGAATGTGTGTTGGGTTGGTGTGGTGGTTGTTTATGGTGGTGGTGACTGGTTTTGTGAAATGGTGGTGATTAATGGGTTTGTGAAATGGTGGTGATGACTGGTTTTGTACATGGTAGCAAAGATATAACACGAAAAGACCCAATTACCCTTCCATGTGCATGTCACATGACCAAATTAACGGTCAAACTAACAGAAAATTTGGTCAAGGGACCAAACCCGTTATGGGTCGCAACCACAGGGACTGGATCCGTTAAAAAAAAGTATAAGGACTAAAAGTGTTAAACCCGACAGACCACAGAGACCATTTTTGAAATTAACTCTTTGTTTAATTCAATGTTATATTTTGGATTGTTTCAAATAAATCTTGAGGAAATGATGGTTGTCTACTTTTCTTTGTAAAGGAAGAGGGAAAACATGTATTTATGATATAATGAAGGGAATTAATTGTAAATATTTTTAATATTTACAAAAAAAAGTAGACAACTTTTTTACTTTATAAAGTAGGCATCATTTTTCAATAAATATTTTGTTCATCTTTAATTAATTGTTAACCATCTAAATAGGTCATGTTACATTTAATTTTTCAAAAATTAGCAACAGCAACAGCAGGGGAAGCGTGATTCCAGAATTTTTGGTGCCTGCTGCTGGGTCTCTCTCGCGTGTCGTAGTGGGCCCCACCCCCTCTACCCGCCTTTAACTTTTACTAGTATTATTTCTGTCTTAATGTCAGAATTAATTAAATTACCCATAAAAAAATATATATAAAAAAGGAAATAAAGACGTTATAAGAAGAAGATGAATAATAGTAGCAAGTTTTAATTTATATATTTATGTCACAACTTCCACCCTTCGTTTCCGTAACCACTAAACCAAACCCCGATCAAATTTACATATCTTTTCTTTCTCTCTAAACTCTTTGTCTCTCTAGAATTCATCATCCAGGTATTTATTAGGTTTTTATAAAAAATAAGAAAAGGTTTTGATGTTCTAGTGAAGGCTTTTTTGTTCTTGTTTTTGTGTTTTTATGTGATTGATTTGTTGATTTTTTTTTTTCTTACTAATCTTCGATCGTGTCATAAAAAATACTATGTTTTTTTTTGAGATTTTTGATGTGGCAATAATTAGTTTTTAAGTTGTTGTCGTTGAAACATGAAGGAGTGTTTGATTCATGGTGAATTTAGATTATTAGGTTATTCAGTTGATGATAGTTCTTAGGTTTGTAAAAAACTTTTACTTTCGTGTTTATCCTGGGGGCTAGGGGTAGGATCTGTCTACATTCTCGGTGCGGGATTGGGTATGTTGTTGTTGTTGTTTTGAAGCCGTTTGGAAAAAAAGATTATGATAAAATTGATTTTTGATGCATTGCTCATCTCAATCAACTAGGCTGTGAACGATAAACGCAATAAAGGTGAATTTTTGTGTGGTTTACCTGGCTTCTCAGTGTACCCTCAGCCATATCATAACATAAGCGTTAAACCATACCGCATCAACTTTGTAGAGAGAGTGTGTTTTAGAGGGTGTTTTCAGTAATGCTGATGTGGCAACACCTTCAATACTTTGGTGTAACCATGTGGTGCATTTAACTCGCCATCCACCCAGAATTGTGTATTTTGGCTTCTTTTAGGGAAAATTTTGACTTTGTCTTGATTGTTTTGCATTTATCATTCAGAATTATGTGTCGAATCAATTACTTGCATCCCATTCTTAGTTTGGTATCAAAATAAATTCTTTATTATACAGGACCGGTCGTGTTTGGAAACATATTCTTTGATGTAGTGTGGGAATCTTATGATGCTAGGTGCATAATCTTGTTGAATGGTGTGTGTGAGAGGGGTTGCTTTTGGCACTAGCAAGTTGCAACATTTCGAAATCTAATTCTTTTCGCCATTATTCTTTTGTAGGTGGATTTTCTCTGTTTAAATAAATCATTTGTAGAAGATGCTGGGAGGAAGTAATAACAATTCATTAGTCCCGGTTTTTGGCGATGAGAGCCTTTTCCTATATCCTTCAAATGCTTCAAATCAGTTGCAGCTATTTGGAAATGGTGATTTTCTAATCTTTTTAAACAAGATTTAAATTTTCTTACAGTGCTTTAATTGCTCTTGTTTGTTTATCTAAGATTTTTAACTTGATCGATTTATTGTGATGCTGGTTAGCAATTCCATCTTATGATGTATGCACGTTCCTTTCCCAAAAAAAAAAAAAAAAAAAAAAAAAAAAAAAACTCTGGGCTTTGGTTTTAAAGCACGTACATTTTTATGCAAGCTTGAAAGACACAAATTTTATGTTTTTTTGATATTGCTTGCGCTTCCTCCTGGGGTCCTGGTCAAAAGATTGTAGTAATTTACGATTCTTCTGTTGTGATATCATGAGATTTAATTACCGTACTACTTTTACTGCCGAAAAGGCTTTACATGAATCTGATAATTGATTTCTCATATTACTATTGTTGCTACAGGACCAGCCGCGTGTAATGCTGATCTAGTAAATTATTCTGCAAGAGAGCAAAATAGTCCTGCTTTTCGTCCCAACAAACGACCAAGGGAAGCTGAGGCTAACTTTATGCAGAAGAAGCATCAGATTTCACTGAATCAGAACTTCTATCATGATGATTATGATCACCCTTCAAGCATCCCAACCCCACACCATGTATCAACTGGTTTAAAATTATCATATGATGACGAAGAACGCAACTCCTCCATCACTTCAGCAAGTGCAAGTATGACATTAGCACAATCAATTATGTCCTCTTTCGGTGATAGCATTACAAATGAACTTGATCGACACAAAGAAGAGTTTGAAAGATACATAATGATTCAGGTAATTTCTGAATCTGCCCTCAATTTAATCTATGATAGACGTTGGTAATCATGATTCGTCTTTTGCAATCTACGCAGTCATTATGAGCATTGGCATATTTCTTGTCAGATATCTTTGACATTAATGACAATCTCATATTTTGTCTTTCTTATTCGGTATTGTGGTAACCATGGTGGATACATAGAATATTTAGGAGATTCGAAAAGCAAATATGTTTACTCTTGTGGCTGTATATGGACAGTCGCTTAGGGTAACACAGAAGATTGTGATAATTATCTTTGCATTCCTTCACAATTGTGTAAACAACACAATGCAACTTGTATCCCAGTAGTTGGGGCGGGCTAATAATAAATCCAGTTGACTTTTCTTTTTGTAATGGCACTAATATGTGTATGTCATCTTAAAGTTGGTTGACTTACAGAATCCCTGAATAAACTTTTTGCTGTTAAACAAAGTTCTTGACCTCATACACAAATCAGACTAATTATGTTTAATTTTCTCGTGTTCGTATTTAGTCCCATCCTTCGAATCTATATTTGGTTTTGCAATACAAAATGGTAATTTGACCTTTCCCGCTGGCTATTTAACAGGAAGAGAACATGCTAAAAGGAATGAGGGAAATAAGGCAGAGACACATGGCTTCAATTCTGGATGCCATTGAGAAAGGGGTAGACAATAAGCTACGCGAGAAAGACCTTGAGATAGAAACCATAAACCGTAAAAACAAGGAACTTCTGGAGAGAATAAAACAGGTGGCAAATGAAGCCCAGAATTGGCACTACAGAGCAAAATACAACGAGTCAATGGTCAACATTCTGAAAACCAACCTTCAACAAGCACTTGCTCAGGGAAACGACAACCAATTCAAAGAAGGATTTGGAGACACAGATATTGAAGTATCTTCTAGTGATCCTAAATGTTATCTTGGCTTAGGTACAAGTGTTGGGAAGTCTTCTAATTGCAAAGTTTGCCAGGCAAAAGAGGTGTCGGTGTTGGTAATGCCTTGTAGACACCTGAGTTTGTGTAAAGATTGTGATAGTTTTACGAGTGTGTGTCCAGTTTGCCAGATTGCTAAAACGGTTAGTCTGGAAGTGTACCTGTCGTAAAATATCGACAGTAAAGTTATTAAAATGATGAAATCACCCATACATTTTGGTTATTTTTATATACATATGGAGTGTTTGACATTGTTTGCTTAAGGTTCATTTTTTTTTCAAGTGAACTGTGAGAAAATGAGCAAAGCTTTTGTTCATTTGGACTAACAGTTTTTCTGATGTTTTGACAGGTATTTATGGGAAAAGTTATGAAATTTTATTGAATTCAATTGGGGTCAAACTGAAGGAGGCAAGTGTTACAACACGATTCTGGACAACACGACCCATCGGTTACACAACATAACTAGATTGAAACTGACCCTAAGCGCGTGTATGATGCTCGTTCGTTTACTATAGAACACAGCGCACAAAACTTAAACGCATGAACCTAGAACATGGCAAGATTGACCAAATATGAAAGCACAACTTACAGAAACCTAATTGTCAGCTAAGATTAATTTAGACTAATCAATTACGACACTTGTTAATCGATTCCCAAAAAAGATCCAAAACAAACGCTGATTACTTCAAAACGAACAACCAAACGTTAACTGACAAATTCAAAATGGTCAACCAAACAAACAAATCGGCTCAAACGATATTCAACAGAGATAATCAAATTCAAGAAAACAACTTTAAAAGCCTGACAAAAGAAGAACCAAATTTTCTAACTAACAAATTTCCAACGATCAAACAAATTTCAAACGACCTCATTATAACCAAGTCTTCAAACTCCAAATCAATCTTCAAATTTCAAATTTAAATTCTAATGACTTATTTGATAAGTTCTACAGTCCAACTTCAAATTTATTATCCAAGCATTAAACAAAAAGTTAATAAATAACTTGACAACATGCTCTTATATTTCAAACGCCTAAATATAATACGGATAATAATGCTAATGACTCACTTATATAATAAGCATTACGGTCCGAATTCAAATATTAAATAAACAAATATCCAAATAACATGATCACATGTTAGTATTCAACTATTCATACAATCGTACATGAAAACATGTTTCTTGACATCAACTAAACATAACGCAAAAAAAACACGAACCCGACGGAGAAATCCGAAACCCGAAATAATTGGGGCGGGGCGGGGCATGCTAATTGGGTTACGGGGTGGGTTTGAAGATTAAACGGGGATTTTAGTCGGGTTTCGAAAGGGGAGCGGAGAATCCCGCCCCCCCCCCCCCCCCGATTAATATATACATATATACAAATATATCTATACCTATATGGTATTTTATTAGTATTTACGTACCAAAAAAAATATATTACTCTAACATTGTTAGCTTTTTTATATTTGTTAGAATGCAAAATTGTAATTATAGAAACTCATTTAGTGTCATTTTTTTTAAGTTTTATATTTGTTAGAATGCAAAAAAAATACCCCAACGGGGGGCCCCGATTAATTCCCCGAAGCGGAACGGAGCGGGTTTGGGGAGAACTTTGGTAATCGGGTTTAAGGATGGGGATGGCCCCCGCCCCAAGCCCGCCCCGTTTCCATCCCTACATACATATAGAGGTGCACATTTCGGTTTTTTTAAAAAACCGAACTGGTTTAAAAACCGGTTTCGGTTTTAGTTAAATAGTCAAAAATCGGTTCGGTTTGAAACCGGTTTTGGGAGAGAAAATGTCCGGTTTAAACCAATAACCGGTTCGGTTTAAACCGGTTTTACCCAAAACCGGTTCTCAAACCGATTGACAACAAATAATGCAAACCCGTTTCTAAACTGGCGGTTCGGTTTTCCCAAACCCGGTTTTTTGAGAAAACCGGTTTCGATTTTTTTCCGGTTCAATTCATGAACCGGTTTTTTGTCCATCTCTACGTACATAGCAAAATTGCTTTGTATTAAACCAGCTAACAAACAATCGGTCCAAAAAGCTTAATTCAATACCAAGCCCAAGACTAACACTAAGCCCAACTGCAAATCCAAAAACAAATAATTCATCCACAACCTGATTATCTTCACTTATTCATTTAGGGTGTGATTTGATGATACATTTTTTAAACCTGAATAGACAGTGAGGAAATAAATAGAGAGAATGAAAATAGTTAATAGACGGGGCATAAATGTCATTTAATGTTAGATTTCTGTGTACAAATAAAAAGCGTCCGTGTAAATATCATCTGATTCATCTCCCATTTATTTACTGTACTTGGGATCAATTTGAAAACTTTTACTATTCATTATTTGCAAAGTTTTACTATTCATTATTTACTGTACTTGAGATCAACTTGACATATTTTCTTTTGTTGTGTATTCAACTATTAATTTTCTTTTGTTGTGTATCAAACTCTTTAATATTTATTAGGGGAAATCATGGCTACATCACAATTGCCTACATCATTTTTGTAAAAAATTTTAAAAATGTACAGTTTAGTTCCTCCAGTAAGTCCCTGTTACATGTTTTCCCCGTGTCCCCACCCATCACTACCTACCACCACCAATACCAATCACCACCACCACACACCATTGCCACCTACTGCCACCACCGCCACCCACCACCACTCATCAACACCACCCACACTACCACCACATACCACCGCCACCCACCACCACCACTTACCACCATCACCACCATGCACCACCCACTGCCACCACCACCCACCGCCACACTCACTAATCACCACCACCACTCACCACCCACTTCCATTACCGCCATACACTAGCTTCACACACCACCACCACTTACCATAACCACTACCAATCACCGCCACCACGCACCACCACCACTTACTGCCACCACCGCTACTACCAATCACCACCGTCACCCACTGCCACCAGCGTCGGTAGTGGCGTGGGTGGAGATGGTGAGTGGTGGTTGTAGGTGGTGGTGGTGGTGGTGGTGGCAGTGGGTGGTGGTAGTGGCAGTGGGTGGTTGTAGTGTCAGTGGGTGGCGGTGGCGCGTGGTGATGGTAATTGGTAGTGGTGGTGGCGGTGGCAGTGGGTGGCGGTGGTGCGTGGTGGTGGTGATTGGAAGTGGTGGTGGTAGGTGGTGATGGGTGGCGGTGGTAGCAGTGGGTGGCGATGTTGCGTGGTGGTGATTGGTAGTAGTGGTGGTAAGTGGTAGGTGGTGGTGGGTGGTTGTGGTGGGTGGTGGTAGTGGCAGTGGGTGGCGGTGGTGAGTAGGGGTGGTGATTGGTGTTGGTGGTGGTGGTAGGTGGTGGGTGGTGGTGGTGGCAGTGGGTGGTGCATGGTGGTGGTGGTAAGTGGTGGTGGTGGGTGGCGGTGGTGGATGACGGTGGTGGGTGGTGGTGGCGGTGGTTATGTATTTCGGACTAACTGAGGTTAAGTATTGGAGACCAAACAAATGGACTAAAAGTGTTACACACGGCAAACAATAAGGATAAAAAATGTAGTTAACTCTTAACAAATACAACACTTAACACTAATGATATACATACAATAAGAAATATTAAAAGAATGATACATAATATAAGAAAGATTAGAGAGTTTGATACACAACAAAAGAAAATTAAAAGTTGGGTACAAAAAAAAAAAGAAAAAAAAAAGAAGTGTCAAGTTGGATACATTTCTAAACAATTATCACTAATTTATATTAAACTATAATTACTCTATATTTTTACATATAAGACTTTACTTTGTCGAATTTTTACTTTTTATTTATACTTATACAAATGAAATTTTGCGCTTAACATTAGTATATTTCCACCGCAACGTGAGGGCAAAAAACTCAGTATTATCAATTGTAATAAAAACTCACTTCCTAACCACGGTCCTTCGAACTGTTATTAGCTTAACATTTTTCTAAGTTTATATCATACCACCAAAACCATATCTCATTTTGCTTTATCAATCATCACCATGTATGATTTAAGGAAATGGTCATTTACTCATAATTAGCACAAGAGTATATTACTTTCACAATAACTACGATCAAGAAACTAATATTGCTAGATACTTAAGAAAGTTCTTCATATATTCAAACCGCACACATATTACTTTATCTAGCACATGCTTAACCAGTTGTTCACGAGAAGAACATCTCAAGAGCTAAAAAAGCAACACCAACACGAAGACTTCGGCTTTTTTGTAGTAGTCTCCGACCCCCTGCTACACTTCACGTCCTCCTTTAGTTCCTTATATATTTTGACTTTCACTTCTCCTCTTTGTGGAATTAGTCTTGTTGTACTTTCAATTTTTCCGAAGTGCTTTTCCATCGTTTATCAAGTGCAAACCGAAACGTTTTGTTCCGACGAAAAGGGAGTGAGGAAGAAGTACAAGTTGAAGAAGGTGTATGTGATTCAACATTATATAGTTATCATGGTATTTACACATAGTGGATGTTGCGTGAAGCCGTGAAAATGATATATGATTTTAAAAGACACTTAATGGCGAAATTTTCATGTTATATTCATTTTGGCTTAAAAAAATAGTATTAATATTTCCATGTGCTCTAACAATTACCGTACCTGTTGTATCGGGAGGTTAATATAAAAGAATCATAATATCATAACATTGTGACCAACAGATTAAAAGGACTTTAGAATATAGAAATCTTAGTGCTTTCACTTTAACCTCGTATAAAAATGAGAAATGCTTGTTTTTTCTCTGCTGTATGACATTTAAGAAAAGTATCGCATCTTGTGCCATAATAACGAGTATTCATTTGGTCTCAAACTAATAATTCACATTTTTCTTAAAATATTTCAATTCAATTTTCCACTACAAAAACTAAAAATAGAAGTTTGATCAAGTTTATCATATTACACTCGTTTGAATTATAAACTATAAAGAAGACATTAATTAATTAGTTAGAAGTAAAACTATATTTTGCTAAAAAGTAAGGAAGAGAAAATAATAATTATTACGTTTTTCTTAAAATGAGTTATTTTTGTCGAGAGTAAATTATTTTGAAACGAAAGGAGTAGTTGATAACTGCTAATCAGATAATTTGCCTTTTATTATTCGATAATAATAATTTGAATAGAGTCAATTGCATATATCTCTACTACTTATAAAGTATATATAACTTTTATTAAACTTAAAGTTTTTAAATTTGAGTAATGTGTAATGCCTATAGTACCTTTTAGACAAGTTTAAATAAGAGTAAATTACATAAATGGTCCTTGTGCTATCGTTCCTCAAACTTAAAAGTTGCATATATCGTCCCTATCGCCTTCAAAGAATAACACTCGTGGTCCTTAAAAGGACCACGAGCGTTATTCTTTGGAAGTTAAAAAAATTTCACCTATCGTCCCTAAAAGGACCACGAGTGTTATTCTTTGGAGGTGATAGAGACGATATATGCAACTTTTAAGTTTGAGAGACAATAGGTGAAATTTTTGACAAACTACAGCGACCATTTATGCAATTTACTCTTTAAATAACAACATTTTATGATCAATATGTCAACTTTTTAAATTGGAGAAATGATCGATGCTAGCAGCCACGCTGCATGGGCTTTATGGTCATTTTACCTATTTGAGCCCATTTATTCTCAAGCCTATTCGTCATTTTTTTCCTTCCATACCCATTAATCCTCATGATGTTTTTTATTTTTATTTTTTTATTATTATTTTTATTTTTAGTTCTAACACTAATACTTTCAAAAAATTCATTCACAAGTTTGACCGATGTCGTTGTACCGATAAAAAATAAACCCAATTACCTTATGCTAAATAGGGCAAGCGGGTATCGTATCCACGAGGAGTATGTGGTTTTAATTCAAGTTTTGGGGTGATCACTGATCAATAAAAATTTTGGTTTAGAAATCTTAATAACTAAATACTAATTAAACTAACAATTAAACTACCAATTAATTAGAAAGTGAATGAGCGACAAAAAAATAAGTAAGCAAATAAAAATAAGATTCGTAAACAGTTGAGTAAAAAGCAACCCCTCCCGGCTCCGGATATATTGATATGACTAAGTTACGGACTGTTACTAATATTTGCCTTCAAACCACATAGACATAGTTTGTACTAATTGAAAAGGACAATTTTGGGCACAAGTTATATTCACCACATGAATCGTCTTGATCCCTAAACTAGTTGGATTCGGCACAACTCATTGACTAGCGATAACATGTCTTATAATAATCCTATCAATTAATTTTTTAATTACTCAAATGAAAAATTATAGGTACAAATTATGTTTACCATACGACCGTCTTAACCCCTATACTAATTAGGCTCGGCACAATCGTTGACTCGCAATAATATGTCTCACAATGATTCAATCAAATAATTATACTAAAACATTAAAATCAAATAAAGGATATGCATTAAAATCATATGAGTTAATGTTTGACAAACAAAATAAAATCCGTAAACATGATCAAACTAAATATATCTTTTATCGGGAGAGATTACTAAAAGGTTTAGCTGGACATGACGTTGGTAGAAATTATCATCATTCTTCTATGCATGTTACCACGTAATATATTCTTTCAGGTCTGACGTATGATTGACAAAAAAGAATAGCGTCTAAAATAATTCTTTCATGGGACGAATTGTGTTAAAATAAAATGGGTCGGCTGTCTTTTCTTTTGTTGGCTACTGTAGCTACAGAAACCCCACCACTTGATGAATTGATATCAATCCTACCATCTATATTTATAATAATAGGATTTTCACTATAAACCTCAATCTTTGTCACTTGTACGCATATGGCCCCTAAGTTGCACCACTTTTCACTTTCAGTCCCATGCTTTCTTTCCTTCAATAATTCACGAACAAAACACATAAATGTGTTTAAACTTTAATTTGTTTTAACACTTTCAGCCCTTATCGTATTTTAAGCTTGTAATATCTCAACTTTAGCTCCTTTATGCGCCAAACCTACATAATCATAAAACACCTCAAAGTACATGTATAACAACGAATAACAATGCAACAATGCGTAATTAACATGCTATGAGGTGTATGTAAAATACACCAATCAAAGCTCTATTATATAAAAAACCATATTACAATTTTTTTATATTATTATTCAGTTAGTTCGATGAAAATTAATAACCACGCAACTGTAAAATCTTGCCAAACTATATAGCAATTTACATGACTTAAAAAGTAAGCTAAACTAATCAATGGGCCGAGCCCTTACAAAAGATAATGGAATTGAGTCAATCGACACATAAACGGGCCAAATTATATATCTTCAAAGTTCAAACTATATATCCACTCATTTTATCAACAAATTGTACCTCTTGTATATAATCTTAGGGTTTGAAAGCCATTATGCCAAAACAAAGAAAGTATTCACTAATCAAAGATGATTATGGCTAAGATTTTAAAGGAGAGAATACGACGGATCCTGAGGGTGAGATAATAAATGTTTTAGTTGTCCCAATCAAGACTTGCGTTCGTCGTCGTCTTCATGTTGCAACTTTTCCTTACAAGCGTAAAAGTTATTATGACCCAATATCTTCTGATTCTGAGAATGATTGGGCTTGTCCCATCGGACGAACCAGGCCTATTCGTCCTGAAATTCTTCCTTATAAGGAAAGAACTTTTTACGATTCATTTTCTTCTGAATCTGAGAATGAAATTTTCCCTTCCATCAGACGAATCAACCCTTCTTGGGCTCTTGCTCAACCTCAAAAGAACATTGTTTACTATATTGAGAAGCCTCTCATTGCCCCAAACAACACTTGTGAGGCTACTTCTCATGGCCCAAACAAGATTTCTGCTATGATCCTAAGTGTTCATTTCGACCCTAGGTTTGATGCTTCTTCTCCGCGTATAGAAGAAGAAGATGCAACCATGGCAGACATCACATCAATATTGAATGCACCTTGACTGATTGAAGGGAGCCAAACTATCTTCAAACCATCCGCTAATAATAACAACGTATAATGTATTCCTTTGTTATAATCATATCCCAAAATCAACTATCCAAATACCAAATGACTGAACGGACAAATTCAAATCCAAATGCGACCGGATTTTTCAATCCAAAACTAATTCTAACGAACTGTTTTGTCCTTTTTTTTCTTCATGGCTAAACCAACCTAGCTCGGATACCACTCGTTGGTTAATCAAAGGATGAAACAAAAAGAACAAACTTGGCAAACGAAGCGGAAGGTTTATTCAAAATTATCAAACTAAATGCAAAGTTACCGATACATAATTATAATTCAAAAAGTACAAAGAAAACTAATGATATCAATCCTTATTTATAAAAACTAAACCCTAAAATAGTTTCATAATTCTAAACAAACTCAAATTCCAAAACGTATAATACATGTCCAACAAATTACCAAATTTAACAAACAACTCTTAGAGTTTAAGTTACTTTCAATTCTAACAAGACATAGTATCTCACGGATACTATTAAACCAAAGATCCATTGGAGAAGTTTTTTTTAGTTACTCAATTTTGTTGATCTCAAATCTTAAGTATGTTCTGTACCATATTAAAAAAATAATAAATAATATATATATATATATATATATATATATATATATATATATATATATATATATATATATATATATTTGTACGATGTTTAGAGAAACTAGACGAATACATATACATATACATATACATATACATATACATATACATATACATATACATATACATATATATATATATATATATATATATATATATATATATATAGGGGACTTTCTTACGAGAACCATTTTATCTGCGAGAACTGAGAGAACCACAAAAAACATACATGCACGCCTTTTAAAATAAATAAAAATACATGCAAATCATCAATAATCGTAAGTATCCACCTATGTTCTTCAATATCATCATAAACTCATCCTCTTTTTTCACAAAAACCTTACACAAGGCCGCAATATTGTCGTTGCACGCCTTATAAGAACATACATGCACACCTTCAAAGAAAAATGTTGTATTTCCAATTTCTTATCAAATTCTTTAGAACAACTATGTTTTTTTAAAAACATATATGTTGTTTTTAGAACATATGTGCAAAAATACAATTATTGAAGGCGTGCATGTATGTTTTTTGGTGGTTCTCTCAGTTCTCGCAGATAAAATGGTTCTCGCAAGAAAGTCTCACTATATATATATATATATATATATATATATATATATATATATATATATATATATAACTGGAGGGATACGATGTCATCAATGACATGGAAGTCCACCTAGGCATTCATTAATTCCATGTCATCCCAATTAAGCCGCATAAGCATACTTTGAATGGATTAAACTTCAGAATTAAAAAATGGAGCTAGCATGGTTCGAACCTAGGATGATCTCAAAACATAAACAAACATCTCAACCACTGGAGCAATCCAACTTTTGTGATTTACAATTCAAAACAAATAAGTCATGCTTAAATAATTGATATTGCATGGAAGTATAACTCTGAGAATCCCTGCATCTACATTAATCTTCGGTATCCCTTGCAAAACACACACAAAACCCTAAAACAAAAAACCCGAACCAAAAAACCCGAAAAAAAAAGATATTCATTATATCCTTAAAATCCTAATATCATCTTTTTCGTATATGTTTTTTTTCCGTTTATTCATTACATCCTCAAAACCCTAAGAAGAAAGGTTAGTACGCTTTTTGTATACACGAATATGATTTGTGTCCTCAAAGTGAATATAGGTTCTGGGAAAGACGAGAACAAAGTGCATATAAAAATCGAAGGTATCGCCTCTCCACAAGATATGAATGCGATCAAGTATTTGCTGGACTCACTAACTGGAGTCAATTATGTCGAGATTGACATGGAAAATATTTAATGCAGGTTTTATGTGGGCTCATATCATGCACTGAGGCGAAAATTTGCTAATATGGATTTAATGCAAGTTCTATGAAGTAGGTCATATTGGATTTAGAGTAATGAGAGCAACATAGCAGCAGATACATACTTGGAGCCTATCTCTGTTTCCCAAATCAAGAAAAAATATGAGTAAGCAACTTCCAGATCTCTATGGTCATAGTTATCTTTTACAATTAGTCAACTTTTTGGATTCGCTGATTCGTGGTATTATCAATTACAGGTTATTAAATTCTATTTTGATAATTTTTTGTCTCAATTACATGTTTTTATTTTAACCTGGATGAATTTTATTATTATTTTATTTTATTATTATTTTTTTTTTATGATAATAAAGAGGTTATTTGGGATTGCATATTTGTAACTGCTTATAAAGGGGTTGTGAGGGTTTGCGAATCAAAAATCAATATAAAGGATTGTTCATTGTTCTAATAATCAATCCCCAACAACCCCTTTTAACGATTTAATTAAAGTTTGCTAATCGAAAATCAATATAAAGTGACCCATTAACACACGTTTCTCCATTTTTCTTAAAGCAAACGAATGTAAATGGGAATGATTTGTTTTTTCAGGAAGCAAGGCGCAGGCGTATAGCTGAGAAAGCAGTTGCTAGAGCTGAATATAACAAATTACACACTATTGTAGAGGTACCTCGCCAGCAAGCCTGCAGCTGGATAGCAGCTTTGCGTATTGAATTATACTCCTTGCGTGCAATGTAAGTACGCATTTTCTTATTTGTCTATTATTTTGTGCCAAGCAGCCTCATGTAAATTATACTCCTTGCGTGCTAAATCAGATATCAATCGCTATAAGTTGAAAATTTGAGACCTGTTTAAAGAAATTGACACATCACTTGAGGAAGGTAGCTTTCCGGAGAGTTTATATGATTCTGATGGGCTAATTGACAGTGAGGATGTAAGATATCTATGTACTATGACCTTCTCATCGTTTTTTTACTGTTAGTGATCTTGATAGCAAATTTTGATGGTGTATTAGTACTCAGGAGGTTGCTTGTGCTTTATTCTTATTTTTTGGCAGATATTTGCTCATAGAAAATATAGCTGAAAATGAAATTGGTTTTGCTGAAGTGTTCATTTTTATTGATACTCTGGGAACACTCAGGATGATAATTTAGGGCTTCGCTCTGATGATTTTAATCCTGATGCTCCGGAGGTAGAAGATGACGGGGAGGGAGAGGGAGAGGGAGATGGAGAGGGAGAGGGAGATGAGTCAAGCTCTGATGAATCTGATTTTTCTTCTGCATCTGAGGATTTGGGGGCTGTAGCAAATAATGATCCGCTTCTAGCACTTCCTTCTGATGATTCAGAGGATGATGATTTTAATCCTGATAAAGCTGATTCAGATTCAGATGGGGAAGCCAAGACAAAAAGATCTGGTTCAGATTTTACATTTGATTCAGATGATCTTCGTGACATATGCAAGAATGACGGGACATTGGATGAAGTTCAAGGGCATGCAATGTTTGAAAACGATGAAGAAATTAAAACAAATATGGAAGATGATGATTCTGGTCCGATAACTGCAAAGAGACAAGTAGAAATATTGGATTATAAAAAGTTGCATGATGTAAGTCCTCTTGAATGCTTTTGATTTGACAAGTTATATGCTTAAATAATTGTAATTGATTAAGCAATACGAATAAGCATATCTATTAAAAACATATTAGAATAAAATTGGTTAACCTCTTCACATACATAATTTTGATAAGCCTGTTAAATAAAAGCCTACACTTTCTAGACGAAGGTGTAAACTTAAATAAAAGGTATCAACCTTCTGATGAGAGGACAATGGTGTTGTATAACATCCCCAAACAGGAAAAGAACAATCATGAAAAATAGGACAATCATCCTTTTATTTGTTTTGTACATTATGTGTCCTTTTGCCACCATGTCGTTGGATGGTTGTGGATATGTGGACCTGTAAAGTATAATTGATATAAATAATCTCGATGTCATATCATGTGTATCTACATTTAGTCATTTATCATGTTTTTACTTATTTATGTCAGTGTATCATATTACTCCAGTCTTAGGCTTTCATGTTAGGCTTGTCTTTTATTCTGTTGCTGTCATTTATGTAGGAGGCATATGGAAATACTTCCTCAGATTCAAGTGATGAGGACTTTTCTTGATACTCTGGGAACACTCAGGATGATAATTTAGGGCTTCGCTCTGATGATTTTAATCCTGATGCTCCGGAGGTAGAAGATGACGGGGAGGGAGAGGGAGAGGGAGATGGAGAGGGAGAGGGAGATGAGTCAAGCTCTGATGAATCTGATTTTTCTTCTGCATCTGAGGATTTGGGGGCTGTAGCAAATAATGATCCGCTTCTAGCACTTCCTTCTGATGATTCAGAGGATGATGATTTTAATCCTGATAAAGCTGATTCAGATTCAGATGGGGAAGCCAAGACAAAAAGATCTGGTTCAGATTTTACATTTGATTCAGATGATCTTCGTGACATATGCAAGAATGACGGGACATTGGATGAAGTTCAAGGGCATGCAATGTTTGAAAACGATGAAGAAATTAAAACAAATATGGAAGATGATGATTCTGGTCCGATAACTGCAAAGAGACAAGTAGAAATATTGGATTATAAAAAGTTGCATGATGTAAGTCCTCTTGAATGCTTTTGATTTGACAAGTTATCTGCTTAAATAATTGTAATTGATTAAGCAATACGAATAAGCATATCTATTAAAAACATATTAGAATAAAATTGGTTAACCTCTTCACATACATAATTTTGATAAGCCTGTTAAATAAAAGCCTACACTTTCTAGACGAAGGTGTAAACTTAAATAAAAGGTATCAACCTTCTGATGAGAGGACAATGGTGTTGTATAACATCCCCAAACAGGAAAAGAACAATCATGAAAAATAGGACAATCATCCTTTTATTTGTTTTGTACATTATGTGTCCTTTTGCCACCATGTCGTTGGATGGTTGTGGATATGTGGACCTGTAAAGTATAATTGATATAAATAATCTCGATGTCATATCATGTGTATCTACATTTAGTCATTTACCATGTTTTTACTTATTTATGTCAGTGTATCATATTACTCCAGTCTTAGGCTTTCATGTTAGGCTTGTCTTTTATTCTGTTGCTGTCATTTATGTAGGAGGCATATGGAAATACTTCCTCAGATTCAAGTGATGAGGACTTTTCTGATACTGAAACACCAAGTAGTCGAAAGAACCGTAAACCAACAAAGGATACTGATTCTACCAAAAAACAGAAACCAAGTGAATCGACCCCCATAACAAAAAAATGGCAAGAAGCCAGATGCTGAGGGTTCTTCTACAGATAGGTCGGTTTTCGGGTTTCAAACCGAAAAAACGAAAAAAACCGAATCAAACGAAAACCGACAAAAAACCTAATAAATATACAAAACCGAAACCGAACCGAAAAAGGTCATTTCGGTTCGGTTCTATTTGGTAACGCCACGAGTCATTGCTTCTTTGCACTGATTTCTATAATGTTTATAACTTCACGCCTTATGTAAATTATATTATTGTGACTCCTTTATAGTAGTTTAGCTTATTTGAATTTGGTGTTGCAGGTTTCAAACACGTAAATAAGCAACCTATAACAATCCTTTAAAAGGTATTATTCGCAGATTATGTCGTTGTAACTTCTCTATACAACTTTGACTGATGTAAATTTGGTGTTGCAGGCTGTAAATGGAGCGAATAAAACATCAGAGATTCCAGAAAAAAAAGGTAAATTATTCAGACTATTACGTGAAAGTTATTCAAGTAATAGTGTCAAATTTCTATATTACGCTCCCATTTCACATTCGATGCAGGCATATAGTAGAGCGTTGAAATATATGAACGGCTACTAATTATGTGAGGTATTCTTAATTTCAGATGAGGACTTTCGATAACTGATTAAATAACTTCTGTTACAGGAAAACCAGATTGATGTCAAATTTCTATATACGCTCCATTTCACATCGATGCGCATATAGTGAGCCGTTGAATATATGAACAGCTACTAATTATGTGAGGTATTCTTAAATTTTCAAGATGAGGACTTTCGATAACTGATATAAATAACTTTCTGTTACAGGAAAACCAGATTGATTGTTATGCTGCTGTATGGAATAGATCACAAACCAGGTAACATATTCTAGGAATTTTATTCTGGTGTTCATTTTCTTAATATGTTTGGATATATAAAGTAATAAAAGTTGGTCTATTTGTGCAGGTGCTTAACGAGATTGCTGTAGTTATGGCATCACATGTGAGTTTTATACAATACTTCTATCTTACTTTGCAAAACTCTGATATTGGGTCAAATGGATTTGGGAAAAACCAAGTAAAATATAGGTTGCGAAAATAAGGATGATGCAAACTTGGATAGTATGAGGAATGATGTTTGCATATGATTCTTTTGTAAAAAATGTGAGAACACTCAAAAAAAGGTTTTAAGCTAATTATGTTCTGTTCTTGCAGACGCGTTTAGCCAAACCTCAAATCAGTGGGACTCAAAGCCAATCTCAGTTAAATGTTATGCAACTTCGATCACCAGAGGATTTACCAAGTTCTACAAAAACTTTCACTTCCATTGGATTCTTGAGGCTGGCCACTTTGTAAGTTCTACCCTTTTACACCCGTTTAACCATCATTTACGTCACCTAAAGTAATTTCTGAAAAAAGTTTCACATGTTCAAAGTCCGTCATGAGATAGTCTCACACATTATAAACCATAATGAGCTACACTGTGACATTTGTTGTTGTTATAATGATTCTGGATATTCAAAGTGTATCTTTCAAGTAATCCAGTATTCCAGTTCCAAATCTTTTTTATATGTAAATATCTACTTGGGCAAGTTTCATAACAGGACTGACATGTTTTCCCTTAATCATGTCTGCTAAGGTATGCTAATTGTCACTACTGAAGTATCCT
>CP139501.1:272752737-272939040 GCA_021014915.2 Artemisia tridentata subsp. tridentata | reverse complement strand
TGAAAACGAGCGTTATTAATAAAAATAACGTACGTGCGCGAGTTAAAACGTAAAATTTGTGAAATATAAACACTATGGGTACAATTATAATTTTTACATGTTCTATATGATAAAAGAAAATTTTAGAAAAAAGAATTATATTTTTTTGACTTTTATATTTTTTATTATGATTTAATTACTATTATTCAAACAAAAATACGAAATAAATACTAAAACTATTCTAAAAAATCTGAAATTTTTATCTAAAATACTTTATGATATAACAAAGCTAAGAAAAATATAGTGGGGGGTGCAGCTTATACGAATAAGCTACAATAAGCTAAACTATTTCGAATAGCTTTTTAGAAAAAAATGGGTTAAATAGAATTGGAGTGGAGACTATGACAGAACTGGTGCTCCAGAGCTAGTGGAAGGGGGTGTTGTGTTGGGCGCATGCTATCCTATCCGAGAGGTCTTGAGTTCGAATCCCACACCCCACTTTTTGCGTTTTTATTTTTTTTTTCGATTTTCTTTTTTTCTATATACTTTTTAACTAAATATAAACAACTTTTAAAAAGGCAACTTAATTGTTTTAAGCTAAATGAGCTAGTTCTAAATGCTATTTTACAACAGTGGCTTGTTTTTGGTTTTTTTTTTTTTTAAAACTAAGTTTAAGCTATTAACTTTTAAAATAAGCTAAACTTTATTATTTTTTGATTTTTCTTTTTGCAAATGATCTATAAGCTCGAACTAAGAGCTTTTAAAACTGGAACTTATATTATGTCTAAGGAAACAAGCTGGTAAAGTAGCTTAAAGGACTGCAGTTGAGCTTGTGAAATTGTTTTTGAACTAAGTAACTCGAATGGGCTATAAGCCTTGTAATAAGCTATGAGCTTATACAAAATAGCTTCTATGGACTGAGATATCACTAATGAACTTAAATGAACTAGAAAAGCTCTAGGCTTTAGAGCTTAAAAAGCTCTAACGAGCTTAAAGCTTTTATGGACTGCTGGTGGTGCGCATGGTGCAGGGCAAAACAGCCCAATTCGAGGGGCTTTTTAAGGGCTTTAAAGGTTTCTAAAAATCACACAAAAAATTACAGATGTACACAAGCTGGCCAACTCTAAGCCTGCCAAATTTTAGGTTCTAACTCCTTACGACGAAGAAATGAAAAATCGCCGAAAATCGCTGAAAAATGACCTATTACGAAAATGTGCAGAATTTTGCAAGTGTGTTGGCTATTTTGGGTTGTAGCCTTGTACAGGGGATCTAAGCTTTTAGGGACTTACTATATGGACTAAAAGGGACTCAAAGGTGCCAAGAACAAGGGCCAAAAGAGCTTGTGCTAGCTTATGGCTTGTTTGAGCTTTTGAGGGTTTGAAATTAACACAAGTGATACAAACTATGATTGTCTACCTAATAAGCTTATAAAAACTTAAAAACAGCTTATATAGGACATTTTAAGCTAGATTAAAGTTGGGCTTGAGGTAAATGTACAGTAACAAGGGCTTTGGTTCGATTGCAGGTACAAAACCAAACAGTCTTTTATGGACTGTTTTGGTGTTTTACTAAGTGGCTTGTTCTAATGAGCTTCGAATCGATTCTAATGGTACTAGTAATGTAAGTTAAGCTTATTAAAGTGACTTTGTGACTGAAATGAAATAGATATCGACAAGCTAGCTTATGAGTTATTTTTTTTTTGACTTTTTCTAAGATTTTAAGTGAAATGAAACCAAGAAAAGTGATAACTAATGAAACTGATTAAACTACGATTATGAACTATTGATGAGCAAAAAAATGACAAAGATAAACTAAGATAAGCTTATAGAACAGTAGTATGCAATATGAAGAAAAAGCTTATAAAGGCTTACACTCGAATTAGCTTATGCAACAAAGAACTAGGCCCAAGAACAACCTATAGGCTTCCCTATGAAGCCATTAAACCAAAAGCTTCCAGAATTTTCAGCTTGTTCTTCCAGAGTAGCTTGTTTGACTGTTCGTTGACTTTTGTTGACTATTTCTTCAAACTTGAATTTAGACTAGCTAGGTACTAATTAGGCTTATAATAAGCTATTGACAGCTTATATAAGCTTAAAACAAGGTAGTGTGAGGCTTTTGATTGTAGTTTAAACTAACTTAGAGTTTCTTCGAATTAACAGGTTATATGAAATTTAACTTACTAATGAAAATGAGTTCAATTACTGATAATATAAGAACAATGAGATCGAATTTAACTTGTATTGATACTTGAAACTTGAGATTACAATTTATGATTACTGGAAATGAAAATACGATTTAACTACTTAACTACTTTTATCTACTGCTTGATCTCTACTGCCTCTTGCTCCTTTTATAGCATCCCACATGTTCCAGGTGTCATCAAGAGTAAATCCCACCATTCACCTTAGCTTTTGGTCCACTCTCCATGTGCCACGTATTTTTGGCGGGAAAATTGAGTTAGTGGGAAAATTGGGTCTGAGATGATGGGAAAGAGTGGAGAGGAAGCATTAAATGCTTTTTGGTGTGTTAGGTAACTTGTTGATAAGGAGGGGGAAGGTGGCAGTGAATGCTGTGGGTGGAAGTGGTATTGGCTTTTGGCGGTATTGTGTGAGGAAGAAGATGTTTGACCAAAGGTCAAACTGGTATTATTAATACCAGGCTTGGGTCGGGTTGTATTAAAAAGGGATTGGGCTTGGGCTTAGATAATAGGATTGGGATGGGTTGACTGGGTTTAGGATTTAGTAATTGGGTTTTATTTAGTGGGTTTGGATTTTAGGGATAGTATTGGATCCGGATTTAGTTAAACATAGGGACCAAATTTGTCATTTCTGAAATTCCAAGGACCAACCTGTAATTATTCCAAAGTTATCACAAGGGTAAATATTGTTAAGTTTAAATAGTACAAGGGTTTAAAACATATTTTTCTATTTTTTTTTTAAAAACACCCGGGGACTAATTTTTGACAACTTTTGAAACTTGAGGGACTAGACTTGCCATTTATGCAAACTTGGTTCGTTTTCACTTATTTTCAATCATTTTGCATTTGAAACAGATAAAAACACATTTTCAATGATATTTATAATATTTGTGTGTTTTTGGACATTTATGTGGGTTTAAAACGGGTAATATATATGTGTTTTTAGACACATATCAAAGACACTTTCGTTTGTTTATTACTAACTGTAGTTTGCAGGAACTCCCAACGGTTGCAGCTGATGGCTAATGAGATGTCAATTCATAACCTTATGCTCACACTTCACACTCACGTTCAAAGAAATCATGACAGCAGAATGACCTACAACAATGCTTTCGCAACTCTGATGCTAAATATCATGATCCAGAAAAGTGTGAGCATAACGG
This sequence comes from Artemisia tridentata subsp. tridentata, assembly GCA_021014915.2. Classification (NCBI taxonomy): domain Eukaryota; kingdom Viridiplantae; phylum Streptophyta; class Magnoliopsida; order Asterales; family Asteraceae; genus Artemisia; species Artemisia tridentata. Next base: position 272,935,701 of record CP139501.1, on the reverse strand, counting down.
TCCGATGGTCACTACATCACATGGAGGCGATACTATTAAGGATGATTTAGAGATTTAATGTGGTTGATGATCTCAAAGCAAGCTCAAAGATCACACAAGCCAAAGGAACATTAATAGCAAGATCATTGCTTGAAGTACAAAGATTAAAGACCTTGAAGAATCAAAGACTACGAGCTAGGAAATTAAATTCATGTTATTGAATGCTAGAATTCAAATTGTAATTTCCGGGGTGACCTCCCTTAGGGGGAGATTGTTAGGAATATAAATATTCACATGAAAGACTCGGTCACCCCGAGTATCTATTTAGCATTTAAGTAGCTCGTAGGCTTATTAGTTTTAGTTTAGTTATCGTAATAATAGTTTAGTCATAGTAGTATTTGTGGAGTTGGGTCGGGTCTTTACCCACTATCAGCTCACTCCACAGCCCATGGTGGCACCATGTCAGTTGTATATATACCCTTCTTCATCTAATGGAGAGGGTTGGTTGTTCATTAATACACACACACAACTAGGGGTGCAAACGAGCCGAGCCGAGCCCGAGCTTTACTATACTCGAGCTCGGCTCGTCAGTTTTTTAACATGCTCGAGCTCGAGCTCGGCTCGATCCGAGCCTTTATTTTTGTGCTCGAGCTCAGCTCGATAAGGTTTCACAAAGCTCGAGCTCGGCTCGATAAGGCTCGAGTAAATAAAAATAAAAAACCAAGATTTGCTCAAAACCAGATATACCAAACTCTAGTTGACTTCAGTTCGTATCACCATCATCAGTCAATGACTTAACGAAGATAAAGCCAAGAATCAAACAGAAAAAGTAATGACAATTAATAGATCTCAGTGAGTTCACTATTGTTTCAAACCGTAACATACTTTCATGAGTGAACAATTTAACATCATTGATCTTAAAAGTTAAACAAGAACTACCATAAAAGATCTCAGATCTGTTCGATTGTTGCATAAATCTTTAACGATTCTCTTTGTTCGAACAAAACACTATCATCGATCTATTTTTTATTTATTTATTTATTTTTATTTTTTTGAAGCAAAGCCTCGTTCATTTCATATCCGAATCAAAAAGAAATGAAATCTAACAAGTTTGTTAGTTTCTTTCTTCAGTTCGTTTCAACTAAACACAAGGATAATACCATGAAAACCTTACCCGAGACCCATAGGATCTTGAAGCCGAAAATGCTTTCTTGATTTGATTTAAAAGAGGTTGTGTCCTTGTTTTGATTTAAAAGGAACTGAAGGGAGGTTTGTTTGTGAATCGGTTTTTATCAAAATCAAGGAGGAATTATTTTTGATTTAAAAGGAACTGAAGGGACTCAGGGAGGCTGCGTTCACTTGATAGCAAAAAGTGTTTAGGGTTACACATTATTAGGAAGTCTTTTATAGTCTGCTTATTAGGGTTAAATGGTTAACTTAGTTAGTAGGCTTGGTTATTGGGCCAAATGGGCTCGGCTCGATAAGGCTCGACGAGCCTACTCGATCTTCACAAGCTCGGCTCGAGCTCGGGCTCGATAAGTAAACGAGTTGATTTTCAGGCTCGAGCTCGACAAGGCTCGGCTCGTTTCGAGCTTGAGTAGCTCGCGAGTAGCTCGGCTCGTTTGCACCCCTACACACAACAAGTGTGTTTCTCTCACTAGAACTTCCCCTCTCTACTCTCTCTCTCTAAAATGGCTAACATGTTCTTCCATAACCCCCGACCTCCCGATTCCCACATAATCAACATCAGAATCGATCCTACAATAAAGAAGCTTTATTTCGCATTTGAACTAAAAACATATACTTTGTAATGGTGGATATTTTACTTAAGTTTTATTTCCTCTTATCGGATTGCCGCTCATGTGATATGATCATGACATTAATTCAAAAGTTAATAAGTTTATTTTGTACTCTAAAGATAAATCAGAACATTAAACTTTTGATAAATGATTAAAGTAATCAAATTTCAGGAGTGTAAAGTCTTTATTTGCCTTTCTTGCTGACCATCCTAGCCATCTGAAATACATAGATTGGCCAATTTTCCAACATACGGTTGGTGTTTATAACGTACACACGTGCTTTTCAGTTTCTCTTATATTCAATAAACGTATATTTCTTTTCGTTCTTAATCCATTCAATATATAATTTAGTATGTTTATATCTAGGGCTGAGCAAAACCGACCGAAACCGATTAGCCCGACAAACCGACCGAACCGAATTAGGCCTGAAACCGAACCGACAAAATACGGGACGGGATTCGGTTACAATATATTGCATGTGTCGGTATCGGGTCGGGTCGGTATAAAAACCGACAAAATCCCGTTTGAACCCGACAGCCCGACAAAATACACGCTCCTATATATTGTTATCTTTTCATTTGACTTGACCTAACTCACACCTACCTCAAATACTCTGCCTCCTTCCTATACCTCCCAACTTGGATCTCATCTCCATCAAAAATCTTCCATCTTTATCCATCTCCATCAAAAATCTTCCATCTTTTTACATGGTCTCAGGTAGGTTTTTACGTGTTTGTGTTTTAATTAAACGAACCTAGGAAGGGAAAATAACATAATTGTTATCTTTCTTCTCCTATCAGTTTCGGATATTAATATGAAGCATGTCTTCTTAACAAGGATATGTGATGATACAAGTTCCACTAAAAAAATCTATTTAAGATATAAAATGGAATGAGTCTGAGATTTATTCTTGTAGTCGTTTGATCGTGTCTTGTTTGATTCGATTCTTGATTGTTTGGAGATGGGATTGAAGGTGATGTGTTAGGATAGAATTGGATTTGTAGATTTTGGTTTGGACTTGGATATCAGTAAGGATAGAATTGGATTTGGTCATTTGGAGATGGGATTGAACTATTGAAGGTGATGTGTCGGGACGATATTGCAAATACCGAAACCCGGCCCGATATAACCGAATTAAACCAAACCGACCCGACTATTAATCGGTTCGGGAGTAGGTATGGTGTTTTCCTTTGTTTCGGTATCGGGATTTGGCGGGTCGGGATCCGGCCCGATGTTCAGCCCTATTTATATCTTTATTTTTTGTCAAGTTACTTTTTTCAACGATAATCACAAGTCATGCCCGCCCAGTGGGCGGGCTTATAAGTCATGGCCAACGGGCTTATAAAGCATGCCCGCCCATTGGGCGGGCCATGACAACTAGTATATATATATGCAACTTTTGAAACAAGTCAATTGGTTTAATGCTATTGCTTGGATTGTATTATAGAAAAAAGAAAAAAAAATGAAGCCAGCACTTTTTAACGAGGACCAACATATGAAAAATGAATTCCTACAATTTTTCATGGATAAGAATCCTTTTTTATTGCTCAAGGTATCAATGCAGCACTAGATTCTTTATAATGTCCATATTAAATATGATGTTTCTAATAAGGTATTACTGTTTTGTGCTTTTAGTGTCATCACTTTGTTTTATGTAGCTATGATATATTTATTTGATAGCCTTTTTCAAGTTATGCTCAAAGACGAGTTGGGAAGGGAGGAGTGAATACTCGTTTTAGCTAGCTTAATACGGCCACAATGAAGAGCGGGGTTCAAGGGGTCACACTGCGGTCAAGAGGCAGCCCCAAAAGGACCAAAAGACTAATCTCTCTTTAACCGAAAACAACTGAAATTAACCGAATTTCGGTTTTCCACATAGAGCATACAACAATAATCTCTGTGTTTTCTGCTCTACATATAGGGTGCCTTTGGAATTATCCAGCTGTTGATTTCGTGAAGCCGAGACAAGTGAAAGGCGCGCAAAATACTATAAAAGTGTTTCACTATTCAAATATGATATTCAGATTTTTATTAATTATCACATTATTTACACACACCAAAATCTAACAATTACTATATGCTTCATATTAAATTGATTTGTAGATCGATCCAATAATTTTTGGTGTAGGAGCATTTTGTTGTTAATACACTGAGCATAAATACAAGATATTCACAATTGTGCACACAATTCTTTTTGTTAGAGTATACTATACATTGTAATTAAATAAACTTGTTAGAGTATACTATACTATACATACGTGTAACATTTATTCATTTATTTGAGTAATGAAACAATACATACGTACGCTGACCTGAATCGTGTTATCAACTTCTATATTTATTAGAGTTGTATTTTTTTATTGTAGAATTTAATTTCTGAAACGTGTTGCAACACTTAATTCTTACCGGTATTTTGGAACCATTGCAAACACATGGCATGTAGGTAGCCACAATGATTAGATTTGTAACATAAGGACATATGAATTGGAAATATAAATGGATTTCTCTTATCTCCAAAGATATAACATGAATCTCTAGTTTGGATTCCATATGCTTTTTGGTCCCTTCACTCGGATATCTCCAAGATAACACAAATTTTTATTTATACCCTCTTTCTTCTCTCTCTACATATATAAACGTATACATAGAGAGAAGTTTTTCTTCTATAATCATATTCAATACTATGATCAGTCCAATCTAAAAGAAGAAACTCATTTCATTCTCTTTGTTTGTTGGTCCATTTTTTGAATAAAAAAACAAAGATCTAATGATGTACCATCCACATAGTCGCGAATCATCTTTACCATGTTTACATTGCCATCCTACTACTTATATTAGATTGGTATGTTATGTATCCTTGCTCAATACACATATATATACTTGCATACATATGATGGTACGTACTTAATTATATGTATTAGTTGATGGTGATGAATTATGATCGAACTATGTATGTAGGTTCAACATCTCATAGAGAGATGTTTGTTGCTGCAAATGAGTCAAGCTGAGTGCATTAGGGCCCTTGCAAAACATGCATGTATTCACCCAGTAATCACAATTACAGGTATTTTTTTTCCTGTTACGTAAGCGCTACATGATCTTGCATGAAATGATCAAGCTAAGAATGATCCCATGCATATTGTTGTGATAAGTATTGTCAAGGGGTTTTGCATGCTATAACATATAGATATGTGATTCTTTGGATTTCAATGAACCCTATATATATACATTTTTTTTTTTTTTTTTTTTGAAAAGGCAAAGAAAATTCACTTAAAAGAGTAGCTGAAGCTAGAGATCGATTACAACATCCCAACACAAACTAAAATAAAACAGCAAATAATATCACTGATCATGCCTATATATTCCATGAACCCGATATATACATCGTGTCTATTCATGATCATCAATTATAATAAGCTTTAAGTGATCGATCTAGAAAATATACTCTTAACACTTACAGTTGATACAAAAGTGCTTTACTCTTTTGAGAATATATATGTATAGATCCAGGACATGAATTACTCTTAGAGCGGAACCTATGCTTGTATTATATAAATGGATCGATATCTTGTGATACATAAATCAAAACGATTGAACATATTCCTAGAGTATAAAAAATGTACGATATAACCATATCTCTCGCCACTTCACCACAATGTGAATTGAACCCTAGATATAGCTTGGTGATGATTTATATGATTCCGTAAGTTATACAAACTTATATTTATTTAATTTCTTTTTCAAAGTCGTGTTAGCTAGTTGGATTATTTATATAAATATAGAATTTTAAGGAGATGTGTATCTTTGGGCGAAATGCAAAAAATATAAAGAGGCTAATTGTTTATAATTTGATGTACTTCACTTTTTGTCAAACAAATACCAACTCTTTTGAAATGTTGATTTTGTTATAACTACGCTAATTACTAATCATGGAAAATTTTGCAAGTATACCTTACATTTTTGACGTCAAAGTTATTAAACGTTTCTAAAGTAGTTACTTTTATTGAATGAATATAAAGTACATGCCCAAAGTTAAAGTTGGCATGATATGTTTCACTAGTTTACTTTTTTTTTTTTTTTCTTCTTTTTCCATACGGATGTTATATCGTTGTAAGTAATAAATGAGTAATTAACCCATGTACATTCATTGACAGTATGGAGGGGACTGCAGAAAGAAAACACAGAATTCTTTCAAGCATACTTCAATGCTACTTCCCCAAGACATTTCGTTAGTAAGTTCAAATCCATATAATTTTATTTATTTTATTTTATTTTATTTTTATTTTTTTTAAATCTAGTTAATTAAGACTACAGTTTTTTTTTTTTTTTTTTTTTTTTTTTTTTTTTTTTTTTTTACTTCATTATATGATATTCAAAAACTAGTCAAAGTTGTAAGTTATGAGTAACCCCAACATTGCTACCATCGGGGCATTGCCTCAATGGTATTACTCATTCGCCACAAACGTAAAGTTGACCGGTTAAGCTGGGCTTTTGGTGAAATAAGTATCGGATCAATCATGACACTAACTAAAAGGTGATTAGGTCCTTGGGGAAGGGTTAGTCGGCACTCAAAAAGAGTGCACATGTCACGGTTTCTTCGTTGATTTAAACCTTTTGAATGGGGCAATTTCATGTCTCCCATCATTTTAGTTGGAAATTTCATATATACCCAAACGTGCATTAAAAACATCGTACATTATGCATTTATCAATCTATCAACGTATATGCCACAAAGAATTTTGCTTTTCTAGCATTAAGTTTTTAGCTTATAATTCGATATAACGTATTTTGCAGGATACATGCACAAACCACCAAGATTTGGAAGAAGGAACCATTGAAAATATTGAAGTAGACTTATAGGGCAATTAGTATTAATTGCTTCAATATTAGCAAGCTTACTTAGCTTCGCACGTTTTATAGAACTCATTTCTGAATTGATCCATAGCGACCGAACCGCTTGTTAGAAATACCAAAATCAAGTATGTTAACAACTCGACTTGAACCCGATAAGCCATTTCAATTATATATGTGGTCTAGCAAACCTCAAAAGACTCGACGTATTTAGTAAGCGCTGAATTATGATTAGGGTTCTTATATAGAATTAAATGTTTGGTTAAATTTCTATAAAGATTTTATGTTGTAGACGTAATGGATAATATATGTGGTTTATTATCATCCTCATATATATTTTAACTAAAATACGGTCATTCCTTTTATACATTTCGATAACATATGCTCTTTAATATTTTTATAAATTAGGATTTTGTCATGCTAAAAGCCAATTATATATCATTATTGATCATGCTTAACAATATCATACGATTAAACTTATACGATACTAAATTTATTAAACAAGTAATTAATGAACAGCCTTGGTTTGACTATCTTAGAAATGGAAAAAGAGGTTTGTCAATCATTTGTCACTCATAAATTCGAGAATTGAAGCTCTTAAATCACAACTACTACTTCAAACCCCAAGAGCATCTAGCTAGCCAGCTATTACATGCCTCATAAAATCAATAATTCACGAATTATTGAACCCCTAACAGCACCTTAGAATGGAAAGAACAACTCATGGTTCTTAACTCGATGGGGTCACTTACACAAATGTCATTTAAAGAGCTTTTTCTTTGCCTAAAGAGCATGCCTTAAATACTGTCTTTTTTAAGAAACCATTGCCTTATGAAGCAACTGTAAGTTCTTGCAACAGAAAGCCATGCTCCAATCTCTGTGGTATGAAATTATGAATTACTACTCATGTACTAAGATTTTCTCATCACGCCGTGTCACTAACTTGACTTTTAGTTGCTCGAAAATGACTTCTTATTTATTATTATTTATTATTTCTAATTTGAATTGGCAAAATGTTAAGCTTAATTAGGAGATTCATGGTAACATACATAAGTTATCAGTTTTAACAATTTTACATCATATTAGTATCATCTAAATAAGACATTACTGTTAATTGGTAAAAGCGTATAGATAATGTTAATTAGCCTTAGCTAGTAGGTACTCAAGAAGGAAGCTTTTTGGCTCCAAAAAATAGTGCAAGTCAAATTAAACTACTTGCGTTATATGTAACGTTTTAAGCCCAAAGTAACAGATCGGAATAATAGCCTCAAAATCACGATAAACTCATGGTTCACCAGAAAGTAATTATTAATTGTTGTGAGACGAATTTTCATACACAAGAATCTTCATCATGCATGTATAGGAACGTGTTTTTTAGGGTGCAAGTGCGACGTACCACAAGCCTCAAAATTTTGGGGTCGATCACAAAACTCACCACCAGTACGTCTTCTTGTACTTAGACTTGCTTTAAAAAGTGTAAAAATAATTACATCATTATTATAGGACGACCCTAAGTTCAGTAGTTTTCAAATTTCGCTCAGCCATATACAAAACAAAGAAAATAAGATGCTCACACGCAGGGTCTCCAGAAGACCAGAACTCAAGGGTCTGCGGCTGCATTATGCCTCAAAACGTTCAGATTATCAAAATTCACTACCAATAAGTTGGGCTTGCTCACTCGATCAACTAGTTTAATGCATCATATATTGCTTAGGATCTATCTATGTTCTTGAAACGTTTTGCACGCAAACAAAGTGATCGATAGTGTATGTTTGTAGACATGGACATTAACCTAGCTTGCACTACATACTTTAATTGTACATGCATACTGATATACACATATATACACAACTTGAATAAGAGGAAAAGAAGACACCAAGATATATATTAGTTATATATTTAACGTATCTAACAAGTAATCATACGTTAACCGACTAGATTAATTAATTAGAGATGCAATAGCCAAATCAATTGAAATAATCACCACATGCATTATAACGAAACTTTTAACTACTTAGTCGCTAGCCTCTTTTCCATAACATGTTTTTTCACTAGCTAGTTCTATCACATGGTTAACTCAAGATAGCTGATCATTCGAACCAAGCTCCTTGATCATAGCTGCGGATTCATCACCTGAGCACTTTGCTTTTTCTTCATCTTCTTCATCATGTTGACCCTGTGGTGAATGAGCCCACTGAAACAAGAGTCAAACTTTCACGTTATAACTACATGGTATCATCATGTGTATGTGTGTGTGTGTGTTTTATTAACTGTTTATTTCCTTAAATATGGTATATGTACTTGTTGTACTTTGAGAAAACATACATTCTTGGCAGCTGTACTAAAGGCTTGCTTATGAGTCATGTTGGGATATTGTGTCTTCAGCCTTCCAATCTCTTCTCTGATAATATAGATATTAATTGAGTTAAGCACTCAAATATTACATAAAATCAAAACGGAATAATGATCATCTTAAAGAATAACATTACTTGATGAACTTGTTATACGCGGATGGGGCACGTAGCCTCTTCTCCGGGGCTGCAAACAAACACATCATGTGCTTAAAATTGTCAGTATTATATACAATAGTGCTTTTTGAGCTCACATGGTGAATTGTGCTTACAAATAAGACCTATATATAGATAACATCTTAAGTTGAATTTTCTTACGTTTGTTTTGAAAGACAAATATTTATAGGTGAGGATAAAATCTAAGTTATATTTGCTTACGCTTGTTGACGATGTGATTTACTAGTTCAAGATCATCATCATTGTCTTCATCTGACGACGATGATGAGATGAGAGGGGACGAAGAACTATGGTTGCTCAAGGGTAATTGGGTAGGAACTTCGTCATTTTCTCCACTAACTTCCAACATTGGCTGCATGTAAAAGCTGATGCTTTTCAACATGAAAAAGATCATAATGCAACAAAGAGAAACATAGAGATCGACATACCTCTTCTTGGTTATCAAGAGAAGAAAATAGATGAAGAGGAAAGAAAGAGGAGCTCATCATGTTCACTGAAAGAAGAGTTGTGCAATGACCGCATTTGACTGTGACCACCGTAGATAAACAGCTATATGGTACACTAACCTGCATATAGACAGATATGATAACAAAGCAAAATCAACATTGATTTGAGACATAAAAATGCACCCTAAATGATAACAAAGGAATGAATATGAACAAGGCAACAAGCTAGCTAGGGTTTACCAGTAAAACTGTGGTGCAGAAACCACATTGCACATAGCAAATTTCTTCTTGTTGGAGGTCAAGAAGATGGTTCAGTGTTGACATCTCAGGGAGAAAGAAAGAGAGAATGATATGAACTTGGAGGAGAGTGTACTTTGCAAACACATGGACATATATACTCGCATGTGCAAATGTAGGAGTGTGAAACATAGTCATTCAAGTTTGACATTTAATGATACAATGTAGTCATTTTCATGATATCTAGTTAGCTAGCTAGTAGAGTTTTGGAGTCAAGTTAAGTGTCAACCGAAATGCATTTTGTTATTTAGTTTCAAAAGGGATTATGCTCATCATTACATTATATTATCTAAAGTCATAGATAATCAATCATAAGCACGTGCATGCATCCAACACTATCTCTTGCAACTTATATGCTTTTGTATGAATTCATGTCATATAATCACAGTTTAAAACACAGTGACAATTGACAAACATCCTAAAGTAAGGTTGAATTCTTTTGATCACCAGTTATTCTAGCTTGTTTTAGCTTGTGGATAATATTTTTGTAAAAATTGTAGGAGGAGTGGTAACTAGTGAACACATATATTTATCCTTTAAGATTCTTGTGGAGGAAAAAATGAAAATAGAAAGGATTAGTTATAAGCATTAAGCAAAGCTTAAGGAAAATGGTTGAACATGTAATATACTCAACAAAGAACATGTCCCGAAAATGTTGGAAGAAATCCAACAAATCGGTTATTAAAGCGGAACCATGAATCAAGAACAACTCCAACAAGACCTCGACAACGGGTTCTGATCCCTTAATGTAGAGTGGCACCAACACACACACACCAGATATTTTACACTCAAACTTATTAAACGTGAGCAAGAAAAAAAAGTGTAAATAAACCTTACCCCCTCATCTCTATTTATAGAGAATGAAGGGGGAGAAACATAATTATTGGTGAACAAGAAATCAATAATTGAGGAGGTTTGGAGATTTCCTAATACATAAGAACTCTCCTTAAGTTTAAGCTAAACTACAACTAACCCCCTAAACTGTAAGATCCTGTGAAAAACCCTTGTAATCAATCTTAGTGATTAATAATAATCTCGTATTACTGTTTCCTAACGCCTATTTTCACTAGAAATTTAAACTTTTCGTTATTATTAGTAGAAGCCATACATTATATATACGCACATATATATATTAAACACATCGACACTAGGAATTATATCTCCTACGCAACAACTCATTTACACAACGACAAGTAATTATATTCGACGAGTTCATTCACTACACTTAATCAAAGTTAATATCACATACATCTATTTAACTAAAACATTAAACCCTAATAACACTAACAATAAACTAAATCCTAAACTACCACTATAAACCAAGATGGGCCTTATTCGTTCGACCCAACAACAATCCCTTAGCCCTATTATCCAAAAGCCCATCGAGCTAGCCAACTGCCAACCCAATTAAACATCACAACCTACTCGACCACTTACCTGAATTGATTGAGTATCTTTGTATTTCCCTTGTTTTCTTTTTAACCGATCAAGACAACATATATGCTAAAACCTCCATGCCAAACTCATAGATCAAACATAACCGTATTACATTGCAACCCACAAAACCCAACTCCAATTTCATACCCCATCATCCCCACGACATCAAGGCTATCTCATTAGCCACCTTCATTGTTTCCCATTTTGCTTTGTTCTTATTAACCGCTCGCTACCCACTTATCTAAAACTCGACATTCTTATAAATATCAAACACGACATTCATTTAATAATGCACATTCAAACGTACCATGTAATTAACTACTGTAATATCAAAAACCCAACTAAATATAGCACTTGGTAACTTGACGTTAAACTTGTTTTGGTTGTAATCTTTTCGACACAAACTTATCAATATGGACATCGACCCAAAATGTTATAGTATTATCATAATTCCCACCAACTATAAGCCACATTACTAATTAAAATATGTCATTACAAATACCAAAAATAGAATAAAAACTCAACTTGTAACTCCCACGTGTGATAAAAGGCGAAGGAACCAAATAAGCAAGAAACGTATAAAGGCTAGCAGCCAAATTCACAATCAACCACATAAGTCTTACACCTAAACTAACATACCATCACACAAGTGTCCTTCACCCACAGTACAATGCAATCATCAGTCAAATAGTCAAGATAATTGAGATATTTCTTCTATATAAGCCATATCATTCGCTTCTTTCTAATTTCTATCGCCTATCACCTTCCATCAAAATCAACATATTCCTTAAACACCACAAAGACCTTTCTGTCGTGTATATTGGAAGCAAACCCAATCCACTCAAGTCATATAAGAACCCTTATAATTCACTAACCTTTCCTTGTGTCTCATTCGAACCCCACAACCTCCTTCACACCCATTTCACCATCAAAATACCCTACCCTTGTTCGACAGAAAACTCAACCAGTTCGAGTAAAGGAGTTTGAAGCAAGTGGGATTATTTTCATTTCGTGTTTCATTCGACAAGCATAAAGTCTCCACCACCTTTTCTCAAAGGTGTTGTAAGTTCTCTTGTTCTATTTTAAATATCACATACCCACTGCATACACATTCCATTCTACATTCGAAGCGTATCTATTTCATTTCATATACCATACAGTCACAAACTTATCTCACCATTAACATATAAGCACACCATGCATGATTAAAACTCTTATTCAAATCCGTATATACTAATATTTCATTAGTTGCATGCATATGTTATTCGAACATTAAGACCTTCGAGCTCAACCGGGTTAGCAAGAGATAGAGGAAACACGTCGAATCTTAATTTGATCGAACCACCCAAGTCACGCTTAACATATGATCATCTCATAAATGTCACCCTAATTCAACTTAAACTTGAATAATAAACCCCAAGCCAAACCGGATAAAAAGAAACAGAAAAATATCCAAGACATTACTAGTTGAAAATCCACTCGAACAAGACATTTCACGATTTATTTAATACGAAACCTTTCATGCAACACCTAAAATTTTTTATCATTCTCAATAGTTCACATGGCGAACTAAATATTTCATGTTCTAAGATCCCTTCCATAACCTCATATCGACACTCAAATTAATCCCTTCTTAACGCCACTCGACTAGAACCAAACACTTAGAAAAATTTCATAGAATATTTCACAAAAATTTCTCCATTCGACTAGCCCAAAAACCTTCGTTATATTTTCGAAAACCTGTATACAATATATATAAATTTTTACACCACTCGAATGACAAGCTAGCAAGCTATATTTTTCATACTTTGAGTTCGACCCCATAAGTTTGATATCACTCTCAAAACAAGCCATTTTGAATCGACCATCACATAGCAACTAACACACATTTTCAGTAAAATTATTATAACTTTCGGTTTGGGCCAAAAACCAAGCCCAACAAGGAAATTCGATACCTAGGTCCAACAGGCCCATAAAATATATTTTTAGAATCCTAAAAATAGCCCAAATCTAAGCCCAAAACTATTTTCACGCCCTCGCCTCTAAATTTGTTAACGGACCTTAAACCAAATCGTTACTCGGCCCAATAAAGTAAAAATAATCCCAATTCTGGAATAAACACTTGAAATAAGTTAAAATAAACTTAATAAAGTTATAGAAATTTTCAGAATATTTTCCCGTCATTTTTATGCAAAGAGGACTAAAAATGTAACGCGACTTAACCGAAAAGGACTAAAGCTGCCAAACCTGGAAACCAAGGGACTGAAGCTGTGAAAACAGTTGCAAAGGACTGAAATTGACATATTATTGAACTTCAAGCCTTATATGGACTATTGGACAAGTATTGGACTGATATTGGACTATGGACTGAATAAGAACTAACGACGTAACGCAAACCACGGTTAGGGTAGAAAATGTAAAACCTGGAAAGATCAAGGACCAACTGTTATAACTTGTCATTCTTAGTTTATTTTCCATTTTTGCACCATATCTTTACTTTATATGCACATTTGCATTATATTTGCATATTAGTTAATAGCGATAGAAATATTTCATAGTAATATTTTATTTACTCGTTGAAAATATGATCTTACGAGAATACGAGCATCATAAGCATATAACATCTTCATTCTCAACGATTAGATCGTTGAATAATCATCATCCACCACTCATACACATACACACTAGAAATTAGCCAAGTTCTCAGTTATTTATATATTTATCAGGTTTTATATCGAAGTTATTATAATCATCTCTGAATTTATTTTCATCATCATCAGTAGCGCGTAAGGTGAGTCATGGCCTCACTTTTTAAACTCTTTATACTTTTTAAACTCCGTGAGGGGGATACATGCTATAAAATAATCACAAGTATTTTTCTGTATGCTACCTGACTTGATATATGCCTAAGTTACCTTATTGCCACAAGACCCTTTATCATGAGCCATTAATCACTGCGGTGAACGCGAATATAATGAATAGATCTATGAAGGACTGACAACCTATCCCACTAATACTAGGACGGAATGCTTTTTGCTAGTCGTATTAGTCGCGATACATTATATTTGAGAAAAATAGGAATTGGCAAATCACCTATTACTCGAGGGCAAAATTTTCATCACTAATTTGATGATCACCTCCGTTTATGCGGTACTTTGTTAACGTTTGCGTGTCATGAGACTTAGGGCAATATAATGAACTGCGATATCAATTTTTAAACTGATTGCATCTCAAAATACAATCTTACTTGTGAATCAAACTGATATTTAAATTATAAACTCCATGATTTCACTCAACATTATGTTGACTTTTAAGCATGTATCTCAGGGAACTAGAAGAGCACGGCAAGGCATGGAGCAGGCATACCCTATCTTCAATAAATGGTGTAAAATAAAGTTGTAATCCAGTTAAAATAATGTTTCCTTGAAGAAACCTTAGCACTCTGATGTAATGTTTTTATAACTGGATTTGTATTATGGACCTATGTAAATTAAAAATGCCGTCTTAGGCTGTTTTCTTATGATTATGTTTTCGATCCTCACCGTAACACCCAGATTAATCTTCCGCTGCTATGTTAAAAAATTTGGGGGTATTACAACTAACCCCCTAAACTTATAACCTAACTATTACACACTAATATTCTAACAATTTCAACGTTAGTGGTAATAGTAAGCCTTTTCCGATACCCAGCAGTTCCAACCAGTGCTGGAACCTCGGACTGGAGACCGCCTTGGTCAAGGCACCAGTAGCAATACCCGCTATTAACCTTAACTCAAATTTTGACTTTGTAGAGAGTCCCTTTAGCCATGTATCCTCTTTCAATACTTAAGTAAGTGTCATATACTCCGCTTCAATTGTTAACAAAGCCATCATGTGCTGCAATATAGCTTCCCAGCTCACCGCACATTCATGTATCATAAACCTATACATTGTGATTGATCTACCCATGACAATGATCGATTTACCCGGCATAGTCAAAATCCATAAAAACATGTACGTCCATCTGTAATCCACGATCAACTCCTAAAGCAACCATATTACTATCACCTCTATACATGAGTGGTTCTCGTACTGAACATTGCTCCCTATCGTGTGCAAACTAATAAGAGATTAAATCTTGAGTCTAAAAAACCTGTAAACTATCACCTATAACGCAAATCCCTAAAGGTTCCACCTCAAACTCAACTTCATGCAACGAGGGCGTTGAACTCGTACCTACACCAGACCCTTTGAGAGTATTCGCATACCGACCATTCTTAATGTAAACCATGTCCCTAAACACGACAATGTCAAACTTAACTGTTAAAATCATGTAAACCCTGGTAAAATTGATTGAACCTAGTTAAAAAAACTCACCCGAAATCGACTAACAAGTACCGTGTGTGCAACCTTTCAAAGTATTAATTTCTTCACTCTTTAATCGATTCAACCCTTGTAGCTGGAATACCCTAATTAGAAATCGACTAACCCGAAAGCTACCCCAAAAAACTATTTTAAGTAAATCTTTTGTCGTTTAAACCCTAGCAAACTTGAAACTTGAAACCCAAATAACAAACTAGTCGACAAAACCCTTGATGATAAAAGAACCCTAACCAAAGAACAAAATCAATCAAAGAAAATCCTTTGATGACAACCTTGCTCAAATCGATCAAACTTCACAACCAAGTAACCTTCTTTAAACCTAAACCTTGAAGTTGAAACTTCTTGCAAAACCTTGTCACCTTTGAAGCTCGAAACTGAAATTTCAAGAACCTTATGACAAAAGAAAATGAATCTCTAGAACCCTATGAGAATCGATCCACCTCCTTGCAAGAACACTAAAAGAATCTTGTTGCCCAAGTAACTTGACTCGTAAACCTAGAAACATTGAACCATGTAATCCACACAACGATAGCCAAACAATAACTGATAACGACAAACAAGACACCAACAAGATCAGTAACTTCGACAGAAGATATCTCCTTCTTGGAAACTCTGATGCAAGATCCCTTCGGTGAGATTCTAAATCTATGTGTCTTCAACCTACGATCTGAATTTCGTAAAAATCCAACGGTTAACGAATCTGCAGTGTCAATTCTCCCACGACTGCGCAGTAACCGATGAACCAAACTTGGTTTCGTCGTTTATCTTGTTTCAGCTCTTTCCATGATGTGTGATTTGTTCCTCTCAAACAAGGCTCCCATACCAATTTTTAGAAGAAATTCAACAAACCTGTTTCTAGAGTGGAACCACGAATCAAAGAGCAACTCCAACAAGACCTAATACAAAGGTTTATGATCTTTTAATGTCGAGTGTCACCAACACACACACCAGATATTTTGCACTCAAATGTTTATTAAAACGTGAACAAGAAAAGAAAGTACAAATTTAAGAGGGGGAAACCTCACCCCATAATATCTATTTATATAGAATAAAGAGGGGGAAACCTAATCCTTGGTGAACAAGAAAACTACAATGAGAAGGTTTAGAGATTTCCTAATACATGATTAACCTCTTTAAGTTTGAGCTAAACTACAACTAATACTCTAAACTTATATCATAACTATTACACATAGGGTTGTAAACGAACTGAACGTTCAATGAATATTTCATGAACTGTTCGGTAAAAAGTTCGTTTATTTATTAAATGAATGAACATGAATAATATTTTACGTTCGTTTAGTTAAATGAACGAACATGTACAAAAGTCGCGTCCGTTCATTTGTGTTCGTGAACGTCCGATTATATATTCGTTAACGTTCGTTTATTTTCATTTATTTATTTATGTTCGTATATCATATCTTTTAATTGTATAATTATAAAATTGTTTTGTTTAAACAATACAACACTTATAAAACAATATATTTTGCATAATTCAATAAAGTTTATGTTTGTTTGTCTATTTTCATTTATGTTCGATTGTTTATGTTCGTTTAGCGTTCGTTTAGTGTCTTAATGAACAAACATAAATGAACATGAACAACTCATTTTCTTAATAAACGAACATGAACAAGAAAATTCGTCCGTTTAAACGTTCGTGTCCGTTTATTTGTCAGGCTAAAATTAAATAAACGAATATGAACAAGACTCACGTTCGTGTTCGTCCGGTTCGTTTACATCACTAATTGCACACCGATATTCTAACATAAATAATACAACGGACCCTTTCATTTCCGATCATATACATACTTTGCTTTGTTGGTACTCATATTTATACTCCTACTGGCTCGATGAGATCATGGCCCATGGGTGCCAACAGAAGACCATTATCCTTTTTTACATCTTTAGTTTATCATAATTTTATGGTATCGTTTTATATTTCATGTTACCAATTAACCTTAAAATATGACGTTACAAACGGACCCATATGAATGAAAGAGTAATCAAAGCATATGATCACTTAATTTTCTTCTTTGGATTCTTCTGAAATTAGTAAAATTTTCATCTTTGTGCGCTATATAAAAAACATCAAGTTTAAAACTGTATTTATATTTGCTCTAAAGAAAAAAACTTTATTTATACTTGAAATTCAGTCGCATGCGCTGTTTAACATTTTGTATTGTATACATCGTATCATACATTTATAACGGGAATTGATATTTACACGTAGCAAATTGATCGATACACATAATTTTTTTTGTGAATTGACAGTTATGCCCTCCCTATATTTAGTACAGTATATCATTTGAATTTTACTCTCAAAAATTGCAGCAATCCCTCCATTTTATTTTTACTTCAGTAACATTCGTAAAGTGAGTGCAAGTGTTTTGTGGTGCTCAGTCAGTGTGGATGTGATTCATCAGTGGCTCTGTCAGTAGTGGTTCTATGTGTCAGTTTAAGGTAATGTTACAATAGAGGATTTAAAGAGCGCAGTGGTGACTAGTTGGCAAGGCAAGGTGATGCCTTCACCTTAACTCAAACTCACACGTGATTACCATGCCTTGCACCTTAACTCATGCTCACCACACATAAATCAAAGCATATTTCGGTGATGTTTTCACCATACGGATAATAAGGAAAATGGTCCCCACTTGTTTTGTTTTATTTGTTTTTATTTAGTTTGTGAGTGTGTATATGGTATTTAGTGGGGTATATTTGTATAAATTGAGTATTTTAATGAAAGGTGGAGTTAAGGTGAAGATGATTTTCCTTGCCCACTAAAAGGTGAAGAGAAGTGAGAGGAGAGAGAAAGCTGACGTGGCGCTGAGGTGTAAGGTGAAAATATGGCTACCTTGCCATCCAGCCTAAAGAGCACAGTGGTGACAGTTGGCTGTGCCCGGTGTCTCACTGTGTTGTTTTTGTCCTTTGCTGTTTCTCTTGTCCTCTCTTGGTACTCAAATCTCAGTGGGCGTGGAATACTCATCATGGTATAAAGTTTCGTGGATTAGGTTGGTTGGCAAGGGGATGTATTTTTCACCATACACCTCAGCGCCACATCAACTTTCTCTCTCTTCTCACTTCCCTTCACCTCACTTCACCATTTAGTTATCAAGGCAACACCATCTTCACCTTTCATTAAAATACACACTTTATAAAAATATACCCCATTAAATACCCCACACACACTCACACACAAAATAAAAAATAATAAATTTCGGTACCTTTTTTTACTACATGCTGCATATTCAACGGTGAAGTGTTCACCTTATTTGTTCTTGGTTTTCATGTGTCAAGCGTGAATAATGGTGGTAGGCAAGGGCCTTCACAGGTGAAAGTGGGAAAAAGTGATCCCTTCACCTTACCTTGACAACTAGTCTTATGTGTTAGTGTATAATTTGGTAATGCATGTGGAAGCCCATCAAAAGTCAAGAAAGGAAATATGTTTATCTCAGTTAGTGATAGATATGTGTTATGTTTGGTTCTTTGTCATTTGTGAGATCATGTGACTGTGTTAGGGATTACTAGTAGTTTTGTTTGGATCATTTTTGATCTTTTGTGTATTTTTAGTTTGAACTGGTTCTTATTTTAATTTGCTTGATTAATTGGAGTGGGATGCTTTCTCTTTATATTTTGTAGCTTTTGTGGGTTCTATTTTATTGTTGCCTTTCTAAAAAAAAAAAATTATTTTTACTTCTCGTCACTTTTTTCCCGATTTCACCGTCCACATTTTTCTGTGTTTCAAATTATATATTTAACAATTATTTTTCTCAAAACTTGTAGCAAACCCCTCATTTTAGTTGTAAAATCCCTACGCCGTCATTTTTTACGTTATACAGTACATAAAGCGCTCGTAATTAACTAAAGGGATCTACTATCCAAGCCCCCCTATCATGTCCCATCAAGGGGGTTTGGTACTTTTATTCCTTTTGTCCCCCTTTGACTGACAGTATACCACAGTTTTTGTCAGTTTTTGTTCCGTATTTCTGACAGTTTTTAGCATTTGACATATTAAACTTTATATTTTATGTTCCGTACTTTCAGGTTTATAGTTTTTTTATATAAATAAAATTATAAAAATAAAAAAATAAAATAAAAAAAAATCAAAAAAACAAGGGGGGGGGGGGGGGGGGGGGATAAAAAAAACAAGGGGGGCTTGGATAGTATTTTTTGGAGGGCTTGGATAACTTGTCCCTTAACTAAAAGGCTTGAATTGTACTTATATAACATGCTCGTATATAAATCCACATCATATAAATTTATCACAATAATTCTATCTAGTTTTATATGAAATTGCATATTTTCTTTTCATGATTTCTGAAGTGAAGCAAACTGCAATTTTAGTTCCATCATGTTTTGGCACTTGCTAATCCTAGATGAATAAGGATTACTGACATTTTGTTGTGATCCAGTGTAAATATTTTTTTTTTCCTTAACAAAGCAAACCTTTACTGAAGCAAAAAAACAATGGCAATAATACAAATCTTGTCATAAACCTTGAGACAAACACTAGAACACATGCATATATACATAAAAACATTCAGCAACATACATCAGAGTCAATAACATTAGGCACATTAGCTCGAGCTGATGTCAGTAAAGTCATATTTAATTTAGCTTGATCTAATGTCAATAAATTCATATGTAAAAACGTTTAGCAAAATAGATTGAACAGTTTAATCTAATGTCAATAAATTCGTATGTAATTTATTAGCTTTACCGTATATATTCTTTCATGTAGTTCACGTATGATTAGTAAGTTCAATACGATGCACGTAAAATTGCATGGAAAACATGAAACTATAGACAATTCTAATTAATGTAGACAATCAAAAAGTTCTTATTGAGATCACATGGCATGAAAACCAATTATATGCCTTACAGTGGTAAAGATCAGTGATTAAATCATGTGAAAGAAATAATAAATAAGTCAATTGCATACAAACGTGTGATGGATTAGTGGGTGATGGTAGAGTAGATCGGAAACGGCATAACTAAAGAGGAAGATGCATGAGGAAATCCCGTTAGGGTAGAATAAAAGGGGGTAAAAATTACACAAGGGCATAATAGTCCTTGCCATATAATTGTTGTTCCCGTTACACAAGCAGAAGTAACTACAAAGTTAATCTAATTGTGTTCTATGACTGAATTAACGTAATGATTAATTTAAACAAATAAGTAAAACGTAAATATAAAAACACAAGTTTTTCAACGTTTAAATTCTTATTAGAAATCAATCAAAAGAATCTATTACCCAAGTGTTTGCGGAATAAACACTTGCGATTGAATAGACAAGGTATGGTGTGTTCTCCTCTCTAAACTCAAGTTATTCTTGAATGACAACAATAAAACCCACTGAGCTATCTCAGGGATGTGGTTGCTCTTTGGAGGAGAAAAGTGGTTTTGTGAAAGTCTAAGCTTTTAATGCACAAAACTTAATCCACTTTTCTCCCATCTGTTCCTATTTATACACAAGTATAAAACAGCACCTTCTAGAAGTACAAAAGGAATAACCTAGCTAGTTTGACAAATACAAACAGTATTTGTCATTTCCAAGAATCTACATTGGGAATAAGCTAAAAGTGCTTTCCGAGTGTCAGCTATGACACATCTTGACTTTAAGCCGTTTTAGGGAAAGTTTGCTTTCGGCCCGATAAGACATCTCCTTATCTTTTCAAACTCTTCCCGCCTAATCCCGTCTTTCTTTCAGACTTCGGATTCTTCAGTCTAGGTCTTCAGTCTTCAGTCTTCAGTCTTCAATCATTATAGTTGTTGAGGAGACTGGGGGTTCAGTGAGTTCTTGTCATGACTCACTGAACCTATCATCTTCTTCTTTGGCTTAAGTCCTACTCAGGGAGTTTCGCCTTCCTGAATGGTGAATCCTTCTTCTTAGACTCGCCTTAAGCATCCTGAAGATGACTCACTGAGTGACTGTTCACTCAGTGACTTGAGAGTGTTTACGGTTGATTAACACTTGGCTAATTTGTGTCCAAATCCTGTTTTCAGGATGCTTGGGTACTGACGGACCCAACAATCTCCCCCTATTTGGATATAAATTATGCCTAAGTGTTTGATAAGTTGTGAGTGAGCAAATGGGCTTCTTCTCATACTGAATATACTAGAAAGCTTTAAGGACACTGATATAACAAAACATGGGCCATCATTTTATTAATATCATTACAAAGTCCTAACTTCTAAACATAATACTCAGGGTTCTTGTACTCAGCCTTCTAAGATACCCATGAGCTCCAATTTCGCTTTCTTTGACACCAACACTTCTTTGTCGGGTCTCTCATTCATCATCTTATCCATCAGCTTTATGAACTCTTCGTTTTCAGGGCTCTTCACGTGAATCGCCATTAGCTTGTACGCAAGAAGAGTTGTTGTTTCCACCATGTTGATGTCACTGACTCTTTGGAAGGCTGGTTGTTGAAACTCATCAATGAAGAAGATACCATACTCAGGTGTCTTGATGACTTTGTTGGGAACAAATTTCACTCCTTGAGGAGGAATCCTGTTGCAATGAAGGGCGGCTATAAACTATTCAGGCTCCTGTTCCACAGCTTTCCTTTTCTTCCCAATCTTCTGAGTAGGTTCAGGGATTGACAGTCCCTGAGAAGCAAGTGCCTTCTCATGATCTATTCCTAAACTCTTAGCTACCTTTTCCAGTTCCTCGTATTTGGAGTTCAGGGTAGCTAGAAGACTTGGAACAATCTTGCCTTGCTTCTTCCTCAGGATGGGCATCATCATGTCCATTCCCTTAGCCCATAGTCTGAGAATTTGAAGGGTTTGTTTACCTCAGACTTTCTTGCCCCCTGTGAACCGTTATGCTTATGGGCTTGGTGAATGGTCATGTCTGTTATGGTGCCTTCCTCTTTGGTCTTCGTCATGTGCCACATATACCTCTTGTAGGTCTTCATAGGTGAGCATGGACCCATTATTTTGACTTGTAAGAAATGCACAACAAGTCTTTTCATCCAAAATACCCATGGTACTGCTTGATGAACTAGCAGCACCAACACCATCAACAACTTTCACCTCTTCACTTGATTTTGAGGTACTAGGAGTTGACATAAATGCCATGTTCCCAGTATTAGAACTAGTACCTCCATTCTTCTTCAAATCTTGCTCCATAATTTTAAAGTTGCTATACAAATCTATCAACTCCTTTGTATCAAGGTCTGACTTGTTCTTCCAAACAACAACATGCATAGCCCACTCTTCTGGTAAGCTTATCAGAAATTTTGAGTTCAAATCTTCTTGAGGTATTTCAACCCCAAGAATAGCAAGTTGGCTCACAATATTCTGAAGCCTATTAAACATATGGTCAAGAGATTCATTGTATGTAGAGGAGAAGTTTTCAAACTGCTGCTTGAGCAGTGTCTTGTGGGTTTTCTTGGTGGCTTCATTTCCACCATATCTGGCAATAATAGCTTCAAATAATGACTTGGCATCTTTGAACTTGCTAAAGTTTAGAAGTTGATCATTTGGAATGGTCATCATCAGCATGCTTCTTGCCTTTAAGTCATTTTTCTTCTTTATTCTATCTTCTGCAGATGTTGGCTTTGTCTGCAGAGATGTCACCACTTTGCCGTCCACTGTTGATGAAATGGTTGTAGGCTGGTAGGAGTTTCCATCTTCAATGATTTCCCAAAGTGCATAGTCTTGCACTTGGAAATATTGCTCTATCCTCAGCCTCCACATCTCAAACTCATTCTGTTTGAGCATGGGTATTTTTACAGCAACATTGGTCTGAATAGATTTAACGTCCATTTCTTCTTCTTCTTCTTCTTCTAAATCAACTATATCAGCCTGGCGCTCTGATACCAATTGAGAGGATTCGTTACACTGGAAGGTGGTTAAACCTTTGTTCTTTTGTGTATGTGATAAGTTGAGTTAATATGATCAAGTACGCGAAATTTACTTAATCACACTTAGAAGGTTATTTGTGTTATGGAAATGGAACAGTTATGCTTGTGTATATAGAACAAAGAACATGCAATGTTATCACCAAACGATTCAATATTATTCAAGATAATACGAGTGATCTTCACTATCACTAGGGTTACAAAGACCTTGAATCTTATGATTTCTATGACTTGTGATATTTTTGTTTGCTCTATGTTCTTGAGAGTTATTTTCTAAGCTCTTAATAATTCACACTTAGTCGCACATATATCTAGACTAAGATCTTTCTTTTATATATTAAGAAAAGATCTTTACAATATTGTTTAAGTCTTATCAAACTACTTGCTAATTTATCTTGAGTGTGTCAGTACATAAGATACAACATGTATCTATGTACACAACTTGTTATTGATCACTTTGTTAAAAGATATTATCTACCGTATATACTTGACTTTAGTACAAAAATATCTTTTCAATACTTATCCAACCAGCAGTGGTATATGTGACAATTATCCACTCAGCAGTATCGACTAGCAGTACCTTCTTTATAACTACCAGTACTAACTTCAGTTAGTACGGTTAGTTATAACTTGAACAGTCCTAAGTATACACTAGCAGTTGGAACTGTTAGAGTATTCTTCTCAGCAGTACTAACCTTCAACACTTGTAATTCTTGATACTTAATCTTCAGAACATTTAATTCCCAACAATCCTCCCCTAAACATGTGGATTCTCTAATCATCATGTTTCTTCTGAATTAAATCATGATTGTGAGGATCTTGCAAATACTTCATAGTCAGACCCTTGAACTGAACTTTCTTCTGTTCTGTGAGATTGAATATCTTTCTCAGTAGCTCATCTGCCATTTACTTTGACTTTAACAATATCAATACACATCTTCAGGCTTCAAACATGACCTAAAAGATGGTGTAATTTCCTTGGATGGAGGAATTATAAGAGGCAATGGTGTTGTGTATCTTGGATGCTTGTTTCAACAAGTGAAATCATCTATCAGCATGCCTTTGGAAGTGATGAACAAACGTGGTGAACTGAAGTTGAAGCTTTTCTTCGTTTGACCTAAATAGAACTTTCTCCTTTGGAATGCTTCATCCCTTCTGAATATATATAATACTCCAGAATCAGCTCTGTTCTTGTCATTTTCAACCTCTATGTCATCATCTTGTATGCTCTTGTCTTTTCCTCCCTTTCATTGGTTAATCTTCCTTCTTTGGGCTTTATTTCCTCTCTTGAGATATTACCTCCCCTGAGATGCAAATAACATTTTAATCCTCCCCTGTTTGGAAGATCTCTCACTATCATCCATCATTATCTGATCTACCAATGTGAACTTGTTTTCAGACAATGTTGTACATGAAGCCATCAATTCCTTAAGAGTTTAATTTGCTGCCCTCATCACTTCTAGGTGTGTTAACTCCTATGAGAGGTGATTCATGGGGAATTTGATTCATGGTCCATCATATGATGGTTTTTGTGAGTCTCTTTTAAAATCCTTTTTAAGAAACTTTTGCCATTAGCAGTATGTACATGATTTTATTATGAAAAGCCATACTGCTTTCAACCATTTTGAAGGGATTAAGTGTATAACGGACACTTAATCAAAATTTCGGTTTAAAGCAACCTCTGGTTGTGTGAGAACCAATGTTTTCAGTTATAAATAACTGCCTGTGTAAAGATAAACCTATTCAAAAGGCTTTCTTGACAGGGTTTCCAGCTCATAGCAATTGTTACCTCTAACACAAGTGTTAGATTCATATTTACTAGCTGTTCTTTCTATCAGATGTCCTTAGACTTGCTCATTATACTTAAAAGTATAAAATGATAGAAAGTGAGTTGTATCAGTTACTATCTGATCAACTAAGTCATCAATTCAATGTGAAATATGATAACTAGGTTTCAAGAAAGCAGTTTTAAAGAATTAGTTAACTTAGATGTTAATCTTTGTTAAGAATTCCCAAACTCAGTCCATCATAAACCTATTATGTCAGCAACTGATATCATCATTCTGCTGCTTCCATTTCACTTGAAATTTCCTTTTTGCTCAAAGTTCATACCTGAAATTGTTAGTCCAAAACCAAGAAACAAAATGCATAGCAGTATGAACTGTTTAAACAAAATATGAACTAGCAGTATAAACTGTTCTATTAACAGTATCAATTTACAAAGATATCAGTACAAACGTAAGATATATATAAAAACCACACAGATTAAAAATCTTAAGGATTTAGCATGCCAATACTTGCTACCAAGTATTGAAACCTTCCAACATCAAAAGCTTTTGTTAGCAGATCTGCAAAGTTGTATTCTGAAGCAATTTTAAGAACTTGAATTAATCTTTTCTCATTGCAGTCTCTTATAAAGTGATGTCTAATTTCAATGTGTTTTGTTTTAGAATGTTGTACTGGATTTTTAATGATGCAAATTGTACTACTATTATCAATATGAATGACAGTGTTTAAGAAATTGTACCCATAATCAAGAAGTTGGTTTTGAAGCCATAGAACTTGAGCACAGTAACTTGCAGCAGCTACATATTCAGCTTCAGTTTTTGAAGTAGCCACAATAGTTTGCTTCTTACACTGCCATGAGATAAGTCTACACCCAAGGAATTGACATCCTCCAGTTGTTGACTTTCTGTCCAAGCTAGCACCAGCATAATCACTATCTGAGAATGCTACTAAGTCAAAAGGTGACTCCCTTGAATACCATAGACCCAACCTAGGTTGACCCTTGAGATATCTAAAAATCCTCTTGACGGCTGTTAAATGAGAAACCTTTGGAGTTACTTGAAATCTTGCACAAGCACAAATAGAGAACATGATGTCAGGTCTTGATGATGTAAGATACATCAAAGATCCTATCATAGATCTGTATGTGTGTACATCCACATTTTCTCCATCAAAATCTTTTGGAAGAGGCTTCTCAGAGTCCATTGGTGTGTTTGCCATTTTTGAATCAGCAAAGTTGAACTTCCTTAGTATCTCAGCAACATAGTTATCTTGACTAATAAATATGCCTTCATATGACTGTTTAACTTGCAAACCCAAAAAGAATGTAAGTTCCCCCATGGAACTCATATGAAACTTATCATGCATAAGCTTCTCAAACTCCAAACACATCTCCTTCCTTGTAGACCCAAAGATAATGTCATCTACATACACTTGCACTAACAGAAGATCCTTCTTGTGCTGTTTGATGAAAAGTGTCTGATCAATCTTTCCTCTTTGAAATCCATTTTCTTTTAAATAGGAAGCCAGTGTTTCATACCATGCTCTAGGTGCCTGATGAAGGCCATAAAGAGCCTTAACTACTCTGTACACTTTATCTGGATGGTCAGGATCAATGAACCCTGGAGGTTGTGAGACATACACCTCTTCTTCAATAGTACCATATAAAAATGCACTCTTGACATCCATTTTATAAACTGTGAAGCCTAAAAATGAAGCATAAGCTAAGAAAAGCCTAATTGCCTCAAGTCTTGCTACTGGAGCAAAAACCTCATCATAGTCTATCCCTTCTTGTTGTGTGTATCCTTGGGCTACTAATCTAGCCTTATTCCTAATCACTATGCCCCTTTCATCATTTTTATTCTTGAAAACCCATCTAGTGCCAATTACCTTTACATCCTTTGGTAGATCAACTAGCACCCAAACCTTCTGAATCTTGAACTGAAGAAGCTCCTCTTGCATAGCTTCTACCCAGCTTGAATCATCTAAGGCTTTCAGAATGTTCTTTGGTTCATCTTGTGAGAGAAAACATACAAACAAGCAAGAGTTTGAAAACTCATGCTGCTTTGAAGCATAAAGGGCATCAAGAAGCCCTTGTTGGTCTGAAGACATCAGTTGTTGTCTTGTCTTCACACCTGATTGTACATCTCCTATCACATTTTCTAGGGAGTGGACTTTGTGAATCCTTGTGTGTGGGGTTGAAGGAACTTGATAGTTAGGTGTGATATTGCTCAAATCCACCTCATTATCTGAGAAATCTGCTTCAGTTGAGTCTGAAGGGCCAGCAGTAGAATGCTCTGTCTCAGCAGTAGAAACTTCTTTTGTACTGCTAACTTGACTGTCTTGTTTCTCAGTTCCATCTTCCTTGATTTCATCATCAACACCTTCTTGTGACTTACCAGAAGAAGATTCATCATTGGTTGAAGTTGAAGCCACACTGGTACTTATTGGCATCCATACATGATCTTGAGATGTCTCCATGTCTAACCCTGCCTCATTTGTTGTTTGTGAACCTGAAAAATCATTAGTTTCTGCAACAACAGGCACATAATTCATAGAATGGGTTAAAGACTCTAGATCAAATAGCCAATTAGGACCTTCACCTACTACATTGGATTTATGCTCTAAAAATTCCACATGTAGGTTTTCTTCTACTTTCTTGGTTCTTAAGTTGTATACTCTAAATGCTTTACTATTGAGAGAATATCCAACTAAGAAACCTTCATCTGCTTTGCCATCAAACTTTCCAAGATGGTCTAAGGTATTGAGAATTATCACATGACATCCAAAAGGTCTAAGAAATCCTATTGCAGGAGTTCTACCTCTGAAAAGTTCATATATGATGTCTTATTGTGAGGCTTGACATCTAAAACTCTATTCTGGACATAGCAAGCAGTGTTAACTGCTTCAGCCCAAAAAGTTATAGGTAGCTTAGAATCAGCTAACATAGTTCTAGCAGCTTCTATTAGTGTTCTATTTTTCCTTTCAGCAACTCCATTCTATTGTGGAGTTCTAGCAACACTAAATTCTCAACTAATACCCTTTTCTTTGCAGAATTCATTCATAACTCTATTTTTGAACCCTGTCCCATTATCACATCTAATGACTTTTACTCTTTTGTCTACTAGGTTTTCTATCTCAGTAATGAAAGTCTTAAGGATGCTAGGTGTCTCATCCTTAGTAGCTAAAAAGAAAACCCATGTAAATCTACTATAGTCATCAGTAATAACTAGACAATATCTCTTATGTTGCATACTTCTAACATTTGTAGGACCAAATAAGTCCATATGAAGCATAAACAATGATTGATTGATAGAGTTAAAAATCTTGGGCTTACAAGTGGCTTTGCGTTGTTTGCCTTTAAGACAAGCAATGCATGTCTGATCATTTTCAAATCGTTTTTGAGGTAGACCTCTTACCAAACCATTCTTAACAATCTGATTTATGGTTTTGAAATTAATATGACCAAGCCTCCTATGCCATAACATTGATTCATCCAATGTGGCCGTTGCAACAAGACAAGTTAAAGCCTTTTTAGGAACAATGTTCTTCATGTCTACACTGTACATATTTCCCTTTCTAGGAATTTTAAGAAGTACTTGACTTTCATCAGGCATCTTAAAATTAGGAGAAAGTACAAGACATTCAGTGTCACAAAAAAGAACTTTGTTCTTTTTGTCACACATTTGTGAGACACTAAAAAGATTATAATTTAACTCTTGTACATAGTACACATCTTCAAAATCTAAATTTCCAGTTTTGATTGTACCTTTACCGGAAATTTTGCCACCAACACCTCCTCCAAAGGTAACATAGCCTCCATCTATTGATTGAAAATCTGAGAGATAAGACTTGTTGCCTGTCATGTGCCTTGAACATCCACTATCTGAGTATCCTTGATCCTCTTGTTTATCAATTGAATGTTCCTGCACAGAAATGAGAAGTATTAGTTTCTTTTGGGGACCCAAGCCATTACTGACTTGGATCTGCCTCTTGCATCAATGAAATTTAATCTTTTAAGAACAGTTGATGCAACATTGGATTTAAGAATCCAACATGCTGAGGCCTTAACAACATTTGCCCTGTTTTTCCAAACAGCAGTATTAACTACTTGCCTAGCAGTATTAACTGTTGGCTTTGCAGTTTTACCCTTTGGTTTCCAAACTTGTTTTTGGACCACTGCTTTTGATTGAATGGGCCTTGTAACAGTTTTTGATGCATTTTTTAAAGTTTTTTTTTGCATTTTAACTGTTGGTCTTGGGTTAACAGTCATTAATGGTCTAGCAGTTGAAACTGCTTACCTAGCAGTAGAAACTGCTTTTGAAACTGCTCTGGGTTTTATTTTATTAAAATTAGAACTAGAGTGAAAATGAGTGTGAGGAGTTTGCCTTTTGAAATTCACCCTATTATTTTCATACCCAGATGCCCATTTGTTACAGAAAGCTGCAAGATGATCAAATCTACCACATGAGTAACAAGCTTTATTATAAAAGAAAAAGTCATCACCTAATTGGTTAGACTTGAGGCCATTCCAATTTCTTTGGTTACCTCTGGTCTTGCTAGTGGATCTATATTGTTCACAATATTTAACTGGTTGCCTAACATGTTTAATGTTTGTTCTAGGCTTAACAGTATCCTTTTTGATCACTTTAGGAACCCTTGTTCCTGCTTTCTTAACTACTTCAGGTTTAGACATAACCTGTTCATCTTCTTCATCATCAGATACCCAGTCTTCAATGACTATTGTATCTGATCTTCTATCAGAGGACACCTTGTCCTCAGGAAGTAAAGTTTTACTTAAACTTTCACTTACTTTCTTAGGTGCATCAACAACTAGCTTAGTTTTGGGCTGTACACCATATTGTAGCTCAGGTTGTTGAAATTCAGGGACACCTGAATTTTCTAGGTCAATCCCTGGGGGTTTAGGGATACCTCCGTATGGAGGTGGGACACTCTTATATCCTACTCCTGACTTAGCTCTATTAATCACTTGACATTCTATCATGTTGGTCACACCTCTAGAAGCATGTTCTAGTGTCTGTGTAGTCAAGTGAATGTTTCTATTTTCCTTTTTGACCCTATCAAAAGCCTCTCTTAAAAGCTTAATTTCAGCATCTTTAAAGAATATGTCTTGTCTAAGTAGAGCTTTGTCATCAGAAAAAGCAAGTTCATTTTCTTTGTAGTATAAGATCTGCTTTTCTGTTGATTCTAAACCACACTTATAATTAATGTAGTTTTGATGAGTTTTGCTTAGCTCTTTTTTTTGTTCATCATAATGTTTGATTAAAGTTTGTAATTCATTAAGAGCAGTACAAGCATTTGAACAAGCTTTATGAGATTGTACCTCAGTAGTAGAAAAAGCCATGAGTGCCATCTGTGAAGAATCTTCTTCTTCATCAGCCATGAAACTCCAATCAAAATCTAGCCCATCAATAGCTACCATAGCTTTTGAGTTTGGCTCAGAAACCTCCCTTGTTTTGGATGTGCTTCCAAAACCTTTATTCTTGCTATCTTGCTGCCTTGGCCTTCTACATTCTCTTGAGAAGTGACCCATCATGTGGCAGTTATAGCACTCTATCTTTGACTTGTCAAAACCAGCAGTATCAGTGTTGCTGATTAAGAGCTTCTTCCCCGTCCTTTGATAGAACTTCTTGGCTCTCATGCTAAGAAGAGAAATTTGCCATTTTAGGTCCATTTCCTCCAGATCATCATCATTGATCTCTTGGAGGTCTTCATAGGTGAGCATGGACCCATTATTTTGACTTGTAAGAAATGCACAACAAGTCTTTTCATCCAAAATACCCATGGTACTGCTTGATGAACTAGCAGTACCAACACCATCAACAACTTTCACCTCTTCACTTGATTTTGAGGTACTAGGAGTTGACATAAATGCCATGTTCCCAGTATTAGAACTAGTACCTCCATTCTTCTTCAAATCTTGCTCCACAATCTTAAAGTTGCTATACAAATCTATCAGCTCCATTGTATCAAGGTCTGGCTTATTCTTCCAGACAACAACATGCATAGCCCACTCTTCTGGTAAGCTTCTCAGAAATTTTGAGTTCAAATCTTCTTGAGGTATTTCAACCCCAAGAATAGCAAGTTGGCTCACAATATTCTGAAGCCTATTAAACATATGGTCAAGAGATTCATTGTTTGTAGAGAGAAGTTTTCAAACTGCTGCTTGAGCAGTGTCTTGTGGGTTTTCTTGGTGGCTTCATTTCCACCATATCTGGCAATAATAGCTTCAAATAATGACTTGGCATCTTTGAACTTGCTAAAGTTTAGAAGTTGATCATTTGGAATGGTCATCATCAGCATGCTTCTTGCCTTTAAGTCATTTTTCTTCTTTATTCTATCTTCTGCAGATGTTGGCTTTGTCTGCAGAGATGTCACCACTTTGCCGTCCATTGTTGATGAAATGGTTGTAGGCTGGTAGGAGTTTCCATCTTCAATGATTTCCCAAAGTGCATAGTCTTGCACTTGGAAATATTGCTCTTCTGTAGATGTTGGCTTTGTCTGCAGAGATGTCACCACTTTGCCGTCCACTGTTGATGAAATGGTTGTAGGCTGGTAGGAGTTTCCATCTTCAATGATTTCCCAAAGTGTATAGTCTTGCACTTGGAAATATTGCTCTATCCTCAGCCTCCACATCTCAAACTCATTCTGTTTGAGCATGGGTATTTTTGCAGTAACATTTGTCTGAATAGATTCAACGTCCATTTCTTCTTCTTCTTCTTCTTCTTCTAAATCAACTATATCAGCCTGGCGCTCTGATACCAATTGAGAGGATTCGTTACACTGGAAGGTGGTTAAACCTTTGTTCTTTTGTGTATGTGATAAGTTGAGTTAATATGATCAAGTACGCGGAATTTACTTAATCACACTTAGAAGGTTATTTGTGTTATGGAAATAGAACAGTTATGTTTGTGTATATAGAACAAAGAACATGCAATGTTATCACCAAACGATTCAATATTATTCAAGATAATACGAGTGATCTTCACTATCACTAGGGTTACAAAGACCTTGAATCTTATGATTTCTATGACTTGTGATATTTGTGTTTGCTCTATGTTCTTGAGAGTTATTTTCTAAGATCTTAATAATTCACACTTAGTCGCACATATATCTAGACTAAGATATTTCTTTTATATATTAAGAAAAGATCTTTACAATATTGTTTAAGTCTTATCAAACTACTTGCTAACTTATCTTGAGTGTGTCAGTACATAAGATACAACATGTATCTGTGTACACAACTTGTTATTGATCACTTTGTTAAAAGATATTATCTACCGTATATACTTGACTTTAGTACACAAATATCCTTTCAATACTTATCCAACCAGCAGTGGTATATGTGACAATTATCCACTCAGCAGTATCGACTAGCAGTACCTTCTTTATAACTACCAGTACTAACTTTAGTTACTACGGTTAGTTATAACTTGAACAGTCCTAAGTATACACTAGCAGTTGGAACTGTTAGAGTATTCTTCTCAGCAGTACTAACCTTCAAAACTTGTAATTCTTGATACTTAATCTTCAGAACATTTAATTCCCAACAATCCAGGACTTCGGCCACTTCCTGCGAAGTTCCAAATAATTTGCTCCCATCATCTAAGGTGACCCAAAACGGCGAGTCTGGATCAGGACGCCTTTCTGTTGATGCTTTCACCAGTTGTGATTGAGGAGGATCTTCAGTCACCATGATTCCCTTCCCTTTGTCAGTGGGAGGGGGTTGACTGGTGGAGGATTCTTCAGGTTGAACGGGGATTGTAGCAACAACAAGTGCAGATGAAGGTTCAGGAGTAGAATCATCAAGTTTCTCCCCCTCAACAGATGCTGGTGCTTCAGTAAAGGCTTCTGTTGACTGAAGAGGTGGGGTAACGGAGAGGCCTGAAGAATAGACAGAATACTAGAGACCATTTTCTTTACATCTGAGGTCTCATTCTTCAGGGCGGAGAGGTCTTCCACCATTGTAGCCTGAGTTGTTGTGAGTTCAGTGACTTTGGTGGTATAATGGTTGATCAGCTCATTATGTTTGTTGGAGAGCTGATCAAATGCTGAGGATATCTTTGTCAGGCACTCTTGGGAGCTAGCGACTGACTGTTGAATTGAGTCTTGCTGAGACCTTAGTGGTTTAAGATCCACCTCTTTCAGGAGCTTGAGCAGTTCAGTAATGTTGGTTGAGGTGGTCTTCTGAGTGTCCATGTACTCAGTCAGCTTGGTCATCAGGGTAGGATCATCCTTCAGTTCATCTTGAACGGAGTCAAGAGCCTTTAACACATTTGAGAACTGCATGTCTTAGGCAGAACCCAGATTGTCCAGGGATGTCCTCAGTTTAGCCTGAGATGCTTCAACAGTAGCCCTGAAGTTGGCATAGGAGACTGCCGCTTCAGTATGCTGGTCCCATTGTTCTTCAGTGATCTATCGGAAGAGGGCATGATTGGCCTTGCAGAGGAACTTCACTAGTTGCCTTTCCGTGAGAGGAAGAACATTATCATACTTCTGCAGGTATTCAGGAGTAGCAGGAGCAGATGAGTGACCTGATGATGATGATGATGATGATGGTTGGGTTAGGGGCTCTGGTTGATCCTCAGGAGGAGGAGATGGTTGTTCAGTGTGCTGAGGAGAGTTGTATGTGTCAGTCTCCGTATCCTCCCGAGCACCAAAAATTGCTTTGTCACCAAAATCTGCCATATCCTCATCGGATTCTTCATCTATGAGAGTCTGAATATCCGCAAGAGTAGGAACCTTGGCTTAATCCGGCACCCCCTCAAAAGAGGGCTCGCCTTCGTTGTGGCCAGGTCCTGACCCCTCCAGGTGAACTGAGTGGGTTTTCTCAGCCTGGACCGTGGAGTCAGTTCCCGAGTGACTAGATCCGCCGTGAGGGGTTTTGGGTTCCGTATCAGCGGGTGGTTTGAATCCCTCTGAGTCTTTGTCCCCCTGGGTGCCTTCAAGGACTGGCAGGTGTTTTCCAGTACTATCACTAGGCAATGATTGATTGAGGCCCCCTTCCCATCAGGGTTGTACTGCCCTGACGAGGATTTAGGGACCGTTTCTCCCTGAGATCCTGAGTGTGATTTCTCAGGACCGTAAACGGGATGTGAATGGGTGTGGGTCCCCTTCTCAGTAGAGTAGTGCTGCTCTACCGAGGGTATAGGACCCTGTACTCCCTCAGGCAAAGGTTGTGATGGACGAATGCCTTCATCAGGATGTGAAAGGTGGGAGGTTCCTGACCCCACTGACTTGTGCATGTCAGCGGAGCCATGAGGAAGGGGTTTGCCCGAGGACACTGAGATTGATTTCTCAGTACCCTTCGTTGGCGTTTGTTTTACGGTCAATAGGGTCTCAGTAGTGGGTGTCTCAGAGGTCTTGGTCGTTGGTTGCCTTTCTTTAGGCTCTGAGGCAGAAGTCTCAGTGGCGAGTGGTTTGGGTTTAACCACCTTCCTGGACCCTACCTTCTTCTTCTTCTTCTCCTTCTTTGTAGGAGAAGGCACTGGTGAGATAGCTTCTGCCCCCTGAATAACCATCAGCATGTAGGTGGTCAGGGGGACTGGTGTGACCTCAGTTAGGTCTCTCGAGTAATTAGCCTTGTGTAAGACGTCAGGGTTGGATCCCTGGACGTTTGGCCTGATATACTCGGAGCCTAGTAAGTCCTGAAGCACACATGAAATGAATCTAGGGTAAGACATGTGTCTTTTCCTAGACTTTCCTGATAGCTTGGCTACGAGGTCTTTGAAGATTATCTCTCCAACATCTATTTTTCTACCCTCCAAGAGGCTGAACACAATCATTTGTTGTGATGTGTTCAAATGCTCAGTGGAGGATTTATTGCCACCAAGGACCTGAATGACAAAAGTCATCAGGATCCTCCAGACAGCAGGAAACCAGGTCTTTATTATTGGTGCTTTGGCCAATAAGGTTCCTGGGGCTACTTCAGGATTTTTTACATCATGTGGCCCTAGTAAAAGCAATTCGGCCTTTACTTCTGCATCAGTGGGCTGAGGGTCGAAGTTCTCAGTGAAATCATGACCTGTGGCCTTGATAAAGGTTTGTTAATTCAGGGAGAGGGTCCTTCTCCCATTCATCACTAAGAACGTGATTATGAAGTCCTTGGTGTCCTCAGGGCTGGTGGCCACCGCTGTACACCAGAACTCTCTCAGATAGTCATGGTAAATGACTAGGGGTGATTTGGTAAACTTCGTAGCAAGAAAGCAGTTTTGTAGGTATTTAACCACATTCTTGTACGCCCAAATTTTTTTTGGGTAGGCAAAATTTCCTACGACGTTGTTTTTGGTCATATCCACGCCCTCCATTGTGAATTCCACATTTGGGGCGTAGGTTATAGCTTTAGAAGCAGCCATTTGAAAAAAAAGGTCTTGGTTTTGCAAGAGAAAATGGTCTGGGTCTAAAGATGAACACACACACACACTAGTTTTTGAGAGAAAAGGGCAAGAGTTTTGCTTAAAATTTTCTAAAACGTGTGTGTGTTGATTTGTTTGGGGGTATTTATAAGGAAGTGGAGAGGAGGGGTGGTTTAGGCATTAAGCGGATTTTTCTAAAAAATTTGAAAACCATTTTGTATAAAACGTTTGGGATCCGCATTAAATGCCACCACTCCACTTTCTCGGGTTTTGCGCAACAGTCGAGGTGAACAGTTGTGCCGTCTGCAAAAAGTGTAATTTGCAGAGTTTACATCATCACATATATATGATGTGTGAGGAGAGGCATTAAATGCCAAGTGGGTAAGTGGGGGCCCAAGATGTGCATGCCAGAAGGCAAAAGAACATATATTCCTATATTAAATAGGTATTCAGTTACCAACCTCGGACATTTACTAACTAGATACTTAGAGCATTTAAGTTAGCATTGAATGTCATCTTGAGGGCCCTGAATGACTTTTCATTCAGTGAGGGGTTCAGGGAAGGTGATTCAATGATCATTTCACTGAGGAACACATTGAGTCAGGGACCTGGGGTTTTTAGAATTTACACTTAGTTGGATGGATTCAATCAGTGGACTAATTCTCAATATCTAACATTCCTAATTCAGCTTTCAGTCTTGTGAAAGTTGGTTCATCCAATGGTTTGGTGAATATATCAGCTAGCTGATATTCAGTAGGAATGAAGTGTAATTCAATGTCACCATTCATGACATGGTCCCTGATGAAGTGATATCTAATATCAATGTGTTTTGTTCTCTGATGAAGAACAGGGTTGTTAGAGATGGCAATTTGTAACACCCCCAAAATCTGGTTTCGCGGAAGCATTCATGTCATGGGGTGCTACTGAAATGGGAATCATAACACAAGGTAACGAAGAACCAATTACACACTTTATAAAAATGTACTCATTCATTTAATTCAAATTATGACAATCATTAGGTTTCAAATTTATTTACAGGTTTACTGGTCTCTTAAAAACAAGTCTTAATCATTAATTAAAAACGCATTGGTCAATAGTATAAGTCTGCCACCTTGCCAAGCCTTGCCACACTTGCATAAACCTAGATACCTGAGAAAAATATGCTAAAAGTCAGCAAAAAGCTGGTGAGTTCATAGGTTTCAGTTAAAACAAATGTATCATATTTGGACCAACAGATTTTATTTGAACATTGAAATGTCACGTTTATATTTTATTACGCTAGCGCTAAGTTCATGCAACCGAAGCTTTAACAGGTCTGCATGCTCTAGAAGCATGTAAATCATAAAACCCTGGCAAGTGTTTATCCCAGACACTTATACATTGATATGGTATACGCTCGTTTGCCTATCCGGTCAAACCGAACGGGGACTTTACTCCCAATAGATCTATTTATAACATTCACGCTTCCTGTCGGGAATTAACGGTTCATGAAATTCGGGCAGTAGGGGACATATCAGGACTTAGGCTAACTGCGCAATAACTTTAGTATACAAAGTATTAATGGTCCACAAAAATTGGTTTTACATGTTTCTCACCCCATTCAGATAAAACAAGTACAAGTAAAAAGGGGCTATAAACTCACCTTTAATGGCCTGAACAGTGAATACTGTGAAATTAAGGAGTGCACGGCACCAACACACAACCTAGATTAAATAGCCATGTCTTAGTTCCAAGTATTAAATTTAAGTCCTTTCATAATTCAATTTCAATGTTTTAGAGTATCTATGTTGTTGTCACTTGTGTGGCGGCAAGTGTGGTTACTAAGGATTTTCCTAAGAAGGTAAGGTTCAGCTTTACTATTGACTTATGTGTATGGAAATGAGGAATTTGGGGATATTGAACTATCTAAAACCTAAATGGATTCAGTCGAGATGTAATATATATATATATATATATATATATATATATATATATATATATATATATATATATATATATATATATTATAGTTGTGTAATTTGTTCGTTATGTCCGATTATGTTGATTTTAGAAGTAAGGCCTCGCGTACGCGGCGTTTATTACCTACTAGTCACATTGTTTGAGAAGATTTAATATAACATAAATTTTAGTAAACTCGTTTAATTAAAATTTAGCGAAGTTTGCTTTGTTATTAATAATCTATTATGACTCATTTTTACAAATTATTAGCTTAAAGCTAGATATATCGTCAAATTTGTCTAAGTAAGGGTTAAGTTTGATATATCCTTCCTAGTTTTCCCTTAGTGACGTCTTTATTTGTTGACTTAGTTTTAAGATGATAAGTGTAAGTATCAAATTATATATACTTCCCGACGTGTGTTATATGTCTATACTATGTATAATTGATTTGTCATTAGTTTGTTCAAGTTATATGCGTCTTGGTTACACACGTGTATTTACAAGTTGTATTTCCCTTGCCGATTTTTATGTTTTACCATTTATTACTTTGTGAGATAATAATGTTAAGTATAGTTTAAATGGTTCCATGATGATTGCCGAGTTTTTAATTCACTTCTATACAAGTTTTTATATACCTACTTTGCTAGTTTAAGGTGAAGATAATTGGGTATTCGGCTACACAAGTTTTACATGTATATATGTTAGTTATTACAAAAATATTTTCGTGAACGGCTTATGTAGGTTTTAATTTGGCGACAATTACTTTATAAATGTTAACCGAAATTTTTTTGCATGCCTATTACTAGTTGGGCTGCGGCCCACTGAATTTGAGGAGGAGGGGAAAAAGGTCGCTAATGGGCTGGGATTATCACTAGTAGCTACAAATTCTGGTGGGCCAAGACTACTCGTCCACAGGCCCATCTCATGGACTAGAGTAATGTATTCTGTTGGGCTTGTGTTCAAGTCCTAGTTGGGCCTTAGCCTAATGGGTTTGGCCTGGTACTATCTACAAAGAAACACAAGACATATACACAAGTATAGAATACTTGTGTTGTTCTTCCTGGGACTTTTCTTGACCGAAAATGGTCACCAACGAGGGTCTAGAATTTTTATTTCCTTGGCTAGGCTTTGAGTACTACTCAACCCCGAGGCCTTGGAGTCTCGGTGTTAACAAGGATTTTGGGTTTTTGGCACACCCTATGGGTCGACAAGAGTAGCAATCACCTTATAGTGGAACTAAGTCCTTGTGGTCAAAAATTTAATATAACCTCTAATATTATCCGTCAAAAGAGAGTACTCATCCGAGTACTTACAACCCTTGGAGGGTTTGTGTTGGGGCATAATGGTGCCATCCTTTGGGGTGTGGATGCTTAGATTCGAGATAGCACACTCAAGTATTGAACCGAGGGTACAACCCTCAAGGTTGTGGGTAAGTCTAGACACGGACCTTTTGATCAAAACCTCCTCTATGCGAGGTGATTTTCCAGCCAATACTTACTATCAACGCACCTAGTTTTTGGGTGGTCATTACTCGGCTATAGTTAGACACAGTGGGTCGTTAACACCAACCTTGCAAGAACGCATCATCCTATATGTTTCCTCCACTCTAGACCTTTGTCTACTACCACAAGTTTTCCCAGATTCAATCCTCGAATCTGTGTTTCCTAGGTGCATTCGAACCATAATATGGCCACAATGACCAACAAGATCATCAACCTATTAGTCAAGTTCTAGGAGCTCTAATTTCTTACGCCACACATTAATAACAACAACACTTAACAATATTTTCCTCAATATCTAACATTGCTTCTGGAATTTTTATAATCGAACTAAACATGAAAAACACTAAATTTCATCCTCATTTGAATCTAAGAAACACTAACACGAATGGATTTGAAGAATAAAATGAATCCGAATAGAATCAAATCCTTACAATGATTTTTGAGAGATGAAGAACTCGAATGAAGCTCCAAAATCCGAACAACTCAAACACTCCAAATCGAATCACAATCACCATAACCCTTATCCTTTCTAGATCCGTGAAGAAGGTAGGGTTTCTAGGTCAAAAGGAAAGGATTAACAGTGATGGGGGATAGGGATGGTTCGACTGGGTTTTGGGGATGAAGGTGGGTGGACAAAAAGGGTGGGAATTCCTAGGGTTGAAATAACAGGTTTTTGGGTAATAGTGTGAGTGGATGAGTGTTTTATTTTATGTTTTTAGTGATAAGTTTAGTTAAAGAGTGGTATATTTTTCCCACGTCTCGTTAAACTGAGTCAAACTCGGGTCCTTCCCGGAACCGTTTTAAATATGGAAGATTGTATTTTTCAGGGACTTTTTCATAATACTTGAATGTATTTTCTTTTTGAGTTTTTAAGTATTCACTATAATTCCTGAGTCTCAGATTTATTTCTGGTTTGCGTGTGGTGTCAGTCTGAGTGAAACTGGGATAAACTCCCGTTTTTACTACAATTTAGTGAATAAATTGTGGGATAGGATAACTTCACTGTTCTTTGGTGAGATTTCCGGGTGACAAAATGTGTAGGTCTGTTATCCGTGATAAACATATAATGGTCTACTCAGGTGATTTGGTCACAAATAATGAACTGTCATGAATTAATTATTAGGGGAAATTTACCATTTGTCACATCCTCCCCGTCTTAGGAACAAAAACCGTCCTCGGTTTTCACTTAGAAATACCTGACGGGTTTGGGGTTTGAAGGTTCTAGTGTCTCTGGTTCTACTTTTCACATCTCTACGTGAATTAAGGGCTTGGTGAGTGACGGTTGAAACTCAATGGTCGAGATATGTATTGAAAGTTCTAGAGTGCGGAAGTCTTTCACGATGATTATTCCCATCAAGGCATGATCCTCCCTGAACTAAACATAGGTGATCAGGCTATGCTTAGTTGAGGACTGATGATGCGATGCCTGGTTTAGTTATCATGATATTTGGTTTCTATTGGTTTGGAATCACAACAAGTCATCACAGGTGTACAAATAAATGAACAAGTCTCCAAAGAGATGGAGATAGGAAAAGGGGCATCATAATATCTTAATCCCAAAAGTCAGAGGATTTTACCACAGAGAGGTTCGTACAAAATAACATTACAACATGTCTTTTAAGAAGTACAATTATTCGAGGAATTATGACCTAAGAGACCCTAAAGGTGGATGTTGTCATGCGAAGAAAGGATTCCAAGATACATTTCCACTCATCATGCCATTTGGGTCCTGGCTGACCCTCTCATTTCCACTTCTCAGCCCGGGGCAAGCATTCCTATAGTGTCCAATCATTCCACACTCAAGGCAGACTGCGGTGGTGAGCCTGGAGTCAATTTCATGAGTAAAAGCCTCGCAGTTCTTGGTTCGATGGCCGACTCCTCCGCAATTTCCACACCGCATGGGAAAAGGTTCACGATGATGGAACGGGCACACATTACACTTAGGTAGGTTTCCGGCATATCCCTTATTCATGCTGGTGCCTGCAGTAGGGGTAGTGGCCATTCCTGATCGCTTGTCAGGACCAACACTTCCTCGACCCTTGGAGTGATCTTTCCATTTTCTCTTGTATTTAGCCGCTCTCCCAGCATTTGTCCTAGCTGTTGATCCTATCGGCTTGTGAGCCACATTTGTGGGTCTTAGGGGCTTAGAGGTAGTGTCGTTTTCCCCTTGGAACGGGGGAAAACTTCCTAAATACCTTTCCCTTAGCCGAGCTTCTGTCTGGGTCATCTCGGGGCTCATTGGTGTTTCCCTTGACGGCGTGCGGCAGCACTGTCACTTCGTACTTTGGGATTCCAAGATTTTTCCTCCATTCTCTTGATTTCACTGTAGGAGCAGTACTTCCTACGTACCATCTCTTTAAAACGTTCCCATGGCATTGCATAGGCAGCATCAATGCCTGTGGTCTTCAGATGGTTATTCCACCAGGTCTGAGCATCATCAGTGAAGGTGAGTGAAGCATACTTTACCCTATCTTCCTTTGCACAACCACATGCTTGGAACATGGCTTTCAGCCATTCCATCCATCTTATCAAGCAATGGTTCCTTCAGTTCCATTAAGATTTCCAGACATGGCCTTTCGAATCCTGATAAGTGCCAGTGTGGTTGCTGTCATCCTTAGGTTTGGAGCTTCCGATCTCAGCAGTCGTGTTGTTGGCTTTTGCTGCGGCTAGGGTTGCTGTCACACGATGATTAACTAATATGTCTAGCATGGCTGGATTTATGATAAGCAGGTTTGCTCCGTTCTCAGCTGGGACAGTGGCAGCAATAGGCTGGTCATGAACGGCATTGGCTGTCCTTCCTGTAGGGTTCATCTATACCATAAAAGATGATAATGAGTGAGATCTTAAATGGAGATCATATGTGTTTTACAATTGTTAAAGCACATTTTGGGATGAGTAGATTTCTAAGGAAAACTATCAGAGAAGAAGGTACAAATGAGGTCCGTATTCTTACTAATATTCTAGAATACACTTGGTTGCCTAGTTGGGTAAAACTCGAAATCTGGTAGCGGGCGTAACTTATATATGTTCAACTTCAAGTTTCGTTCGAGAGATAGCATGCCCTAAATTGTTTGGTCGATAAATACATATTGGTCGGACATTACACTGAGATATATTTTCTAGCGAGAATTGTGTATGAGAAATCCCTTAATCTCTTAAGGCTCTTAAATGATTTTGCTTAGGATTTAAGTCTTACAGTAAATGTAGCAGTCTTACAGTCTGAACTCCTAAGGTGTCTCTGGTATCTTAAGGGCTAGAGATAATAAGTCGTATTTCGGTGAACTTATCCAAAACATGTCATGCCGATATCTATAGTCTGGGTGATAGCGTTTGATTAGTCTTCTGAGGTTTGTTTTGGTGATCTATAATGTATTGATAAAACTCCTTGTCCTAGGTCAGTTTCTAATCCTAAGGGTTTAGTGAAAGGCTAAACAATTTACTCTTACGATAAGGGTTCGGGTCATTTCGTGATGCTCTAGGGTTTCTATTAGGTCGCTTGTAACACCCCAACCCGATAAGGGTAGAAGTATTACGTTATGGTGACATATCAAAGCAAACACAAGCATATGACTAAATAACACAAAATGAATTTCAATGGTTACAAGGGAAAAATCTGAAGATACAAAGTTACAATGAGAATTTCAATAAGTACTAAGTCTAAATTTAATCTCTTCTAGTCATCTCTAAATCCGGAATAGCTATCAAGGTACAGTCTTCTAAGTCCAAGATACTCTCCACTCATAACCCAGCTTCCAACTAAAACCTGCCGCAGGAAAAGAAATGCGGCTGAGCTTAAAAAGCCCAGTGAACAAATATATATATAACATAACGTAATGGTAAATAAGCATAAGCAACGAAGGAATAAGGATACAAAATGAAAAGCAAAATCATGAAAGTCATACGAATTTTAAAGAAGAACAAAGAATCAAGAATGCATGAGAACTGAATAAGTAATGAATCAAGAGAAAAT
Source organism: Artemisia tridentata subsp. tridentata (assembly GCA_021014915.2). Taxonomy (NCBI): domain Eukaryota; kingdom Viridiplantae; phylum Streptophyta; class Magnoliopsida; order Asterales; family Asteraceae; genus Artemisia; species Artemisia tridentata. The sequence continues at coordinate 272,892,569 of CP139501.1, read as the reverse complement.
GAAATAGGGAAAAGTCATATAAGGATGTGTCATAAGAACTCCATATCATAATCCGTCAAATCATACACATAACATATCATATCATAAGTATACGAAGAGGGGAGACCTCTAAGTAAATAAAAGTGTGAGAAGGAGTGTAAGGCACACACCACCTGGTCACCATAATCATACACATACATAAAACCTAGGATGCATCCATACGCTCCCTAACATAAGTATGTATGTCAGTACTAGACTGATCACACATATAAAGTTGGCGAATAGTGCATGCAAAACAAATCATAACATAAGGGGGGAACGCCGTAGATCTATCACACCTCTACGGGAGTGTCATGCCTAGGGTGCCATCAAAGACATGGTCATGGTACCTCCACAACTAGTTAAGCTCAGGCACGGATCTATCATATCATACAACAAATCATAATCTAGCATGGCAAGAGAAACAAGATAGTAACTCCAATAAGCATGGCAAAGCATAATCATAACATAGCAGAGACATTTAAATAAATGTCAGAATGGATCAAAAGAATGACAATCATACAATGAAAGTCATGAGTCAAATAAGGGAATCATATCAGGGTCAAATGTCAAGTCATCAAAGTATCAAAGGTTCATCGTCAAAGGTTCATAATCGAAGGTTCATAATCAAATGGTTTATTTAAAGAAATCTTTATCAAATGATTTTCATAAAAATGATCTTCAATAACGGTTTTCATAAAAGTAGCCTTTAAAATTAGTTTTCATAAAAGATAGCAAAATTCCATATAAAAGTGGTATCGCATCGTTCGTAAACATCATTTTAAAATAGTTTTTTTTTTTTTCAAAACATTTCCATGATATAATTAAGAAAGGTTTCCACATCTAGTCACCAAAATCAAATGAACCTTCTAAGTGTAAAGTGATTCGAATACTAATATCACAGGGTAACGAACGAATTTTATCAAGTATTATATCACAAGGATCATAACGAACGAATGTCAAATGGATCATGAAGAACGAATCAAAGTATAAGGGAACATAGCAATGGCTTAGGGAATCCTAATGAATCAAGATCAAGAAAGTCATGAGAACGAAAGCACCCTTACTGAGAAAGGGTAGAACATTTGTACCTTAGACCGCAAGTGAAAACACAATAGAAACATAAGATCGGAAGCAGGCTCCATCTTCAGCGAATCTACACGAATTTATGGTCGTTTTATTAATAACTTATTTTAAGTCAGATTACTCATTTTAGTCTGCTTTTCATTTTTTGTAACTTTCTATTTTTAGCCGGTTTCCCGAATTAGTAAGTTTCCATAATTAGTAGGTTTCCATATATGGTATCTTAGGGTTACTTTTATCCCAATTAGGGCTTATAACGTAGGTTTCATAGCTTTAGGGCTTATTAAGCAAGTATAACAAGTTTAGGGATTATAGTGCAATTATTGTAGGATTAGGGTATGAAATGTAAATATTAAAAAGTTACATGATTTAACAAGTTAAGTCCTTATGAAATCCATCCTCTCGTTTTAACATCTTACACTCCCACGTTCTATATACTATCACTTCATATCCATGTCCATATATCATGTATCTAATATTTTATCATATGTCCAACTCATACCCACGATTTGCCCATGTGATGAACAACACAAACATGTACACATATACCCAACCATGACTGACCCGGCCATGCATGCAAACTCCATAACCCAACTCGTTTAATCCATAACCAAAATATATGTTTGTTAAAATATCAATATCAGTTTAAATGCCTTATTTTACTTTACTCCATATAGCGTTAACAAATCAGTCGACACTTTTGATATACACACATGCGAGCATATATTCCACACACACCAGACCTTAGAATCCTAAAGTCCCCAAATGACATTTCGACACACACACAACCAACCACGATCAGTTAACAAGGCAGCAGCATACATGAAGTTTCACATAAATTCACAACCCACTCGACCTCAAATACATACGCACACAAAAACGACTACCAACTCGACTCACAAAACAATCTTTACTTCAACTCGATAGGTCATACTCCTTGACATAAAACCGGTCACAAGACATTACACCAATAACTTATAGTTCAATATAAAACGTATTCAGATTTCAATACATATAACTTATCCCATGCGACTGACCCACATTACACACAACTGAAACACAAAACAATGCCATGCATGCATTACATAACACTCACACCAAACCAAACTTATTATTCACGTCAACATTTATATACTCCCATCTCAATTTCAGTAGGTTTATTTTAAGTTCTTTTAGATTGTATCACATGTACCATATTAGAATCCTACATACCAGATCCTAGGCATATCTATAAACAAGTTCGAAGGGTCCAATACAGAAACGAGATCGACATATGCGTATCGTATATTCATGATTTTATGCAGCTTCTTAATATTCCATTCGTATATACCCATTTGTATTCCCATATTCATGATCACAGAATTTTTAGATTTAGGATTCATCGTTTCAATGTGTATGTATATAATTCATAGTCGGGTATACTGAAATAAAAGGATGATTTATGTGGTACCTCTAGGACGATATATCGAAACCGAAAACACGAACACGAGCACAAGATTTCGTGAGGCACCACCGAACCCAAACCTACAGCCTTTCGAAACAAAACCCAAACCTTTCATCGAACCTGACACACCCACGTTCAAAACCCTTACTACCACGATCACCACCCTTGTAATACTCCAAGCCGACCTCTAGCCTGCTACCCTTCGTACCTGCTGTATAGCGCCACGACCAACCAAGTAGGAGCCACCATTAGAGCCTCCTTTGTTTTGTTTTTGAATCGAGCAATAGGGAATAAAGAGAGTAGCAGCCGCCAAGGTGATGAAGTTTTTATTTAGGGTTTTGGTTTATAGGAATGTGTATGTCATATATATAAAAGTGTGTATATCTTGGTTTTAAAAGAAAAACGTGTGAAGGCTTTTCCAAAAAGGAAGGTCACTAATTGTGAGGTATAATTGAAAGGAAAGACTCAGCATGATTCGGTTATTAAAACGACATGTGAAATCTATATATTCAAAATGGTAACTTGCACATTTTGTGGAATTTGATTTGGGGCCATTTAAAATGTTAGAATATTTCAAATCATGTTACACTAAAGAGTTTCGTTTAGGTATTAGTGGCGCGGGAATTACATTTAAATGTGTACCATTCGTTTATCATGAGTCTTTATTATCATATCACTTATATTCGTTCAATCATTAACGGTTAAATGCTTAGGTTGTATTTGGAATAAAATGTCTTAATGCGCTAAACGTCTTTTTATGAATTTGGGATCGAAGGGTATTCTGGGTATTTTACGTGTTCAGAAATTCTGGGTTTTACATCGCCAGTCAATTCTAGTAAATTCTCGGGTTCTTAAGGGTTTTATGGTTTACATATCGTTCGTTTCTTGCTGAGGGGTCCTGTGTTGTGGCGAGAATCTTATGTGTCTTAGGGACATGTTTTCCTCCCGGGAAGGTTTATGATAGGGCACTGTGACATCCAGTGTATACTGGGGACACTGCCAAACCTCCAGGTTTTGTGGGTAACGTCTCGTAGTTCTAGATTTTTTTCTTGAAAGTACGATGTTGACTGCTGCTATCAGTCAACCGGTCGGCTTGGCAGGACGTGGATTTTCTGACGCATAGAGTTTCATTTTAGGTAGAACCATGTTGATTTCTACTATCAATCGACCAATACATCCGTGCAGTGTCTTGTACAGGAGGAGATCTTGAGAGTCTGGATATAGTCATTGCGGTCCTTTATCACTTTTGTTATAGGGTCAATACGTGTTCTAGTCGCTTACGGGGTTACAATATACCTGATAACTATCGATTTTAAGGTTTGGTCAGATGGATGCTGAAATGGGTCAGGATTGGAAAGAGATAGCATGTGATGAGATGTTAATCGGTGGAGTTGTCTGACGATGGTCGGGAGTTGTGGGTTTCCCTATTGAACTAGGTCGTAATCGGGGCAAGGTAAACTCCTATGATATCTAGGTTGAATTTGTTCTCGTTGTTACTAGTACAGTTACCTAATTCTCATATTTCCATTCTATGTAATCCTTTAGGTTTCTTGGGATGGGGGTAGATGATTTACCTTGTGGCAAGAATTTGGGGTCATTGTTTCTTGTGTATTATCTGAATTAGGATTTTGACTTGGTGAGGGGTGTTGAGTTTAGTCGACAGGGGTATATTTTCTGGTGAGGGTGGTAATGGGAAGTATTTTTAAAAAATTTCATGGGACGTCTAAAATATTTATTATTTGGGAAAACAGTAGAAAATTTGGCGTTTGATTTGTGAGTAAGGAGTGGGGTAATTTGGTAGGTTGATTGTAAGTTCGAGTAAGGTCATATTTTGGGGATTTTTATGAAGTGGTAGTTATGTAACTCTTGGGGTTTTGGGAATTTTATGGTTAAAAGAAATGGACAAAACGATTTACATGTTATTAACAAAACATATTCTATAATTTAATAGAGATGTCATTTGTCTAAGGGTAATTGTGGGGTTTTTGGGAAAGTAAGGTAAAGTTATAACATCACGGTAGTTTATGAAAGGAAAAGATTAAATTAATAATGGAAATATATAACAAAATGAACTTGTTATAGATTTAGAGTTGATTACAAAGTTTGAAAATTACAAGTTCACTAATAAGATCCTACCCTGACTGAGGACTACTCAGTTAAGTAAATCACTACTAATCATAACTAAGACTGGCTCCTGGTCCTATCCATGTGTCGGAACCTAAAAGCGTACTTCCCAAGCTGTGCCTCGAATTCCATAAGGCGAGTCCTTAATGCTAAGTTTTCATCACGGTGTGCCTGATCAGCTCTTAACAATGCGGCAACCTGAGCCTCGAGGATCAGTATCCTCCCATGCATCATTTGAGCTGCTTCTTGAGCTACTACCTGTGTCTGCTCAAGTCTACCTGATCTGTCACCTAAGTCAAGAAGGTCTCGACTGTTAGAGTGTGTCCTAGCATAGATTCGGCTGAAGTCTCTATCATACTGCTCGAAACGAGCTGGATGTAACTCGTCAAATAAGTCGGAGTGGAGACCTAGTATGTCAGTCTGCCAGTCTAGCTGGGTCTGAATCTGTGAGGTAGTATATGTCTCTGTAGCTGCTGGTGATGCTACTGGGAGTAAGGAATGTGTTATCCCTGTGCTATCCTCTGTCTCATTCTGAGCTCTCCTTGATCTCTCTCCAGTCTCAAGAGCACTAGGCACATTCTCTAGCACTATGCTAACCCGGGGCACAACTGCTTTCTGCCCTAACCCTAGATCCAAATGAGCATCAATCTCTGTACCCTCGGCAGGGGTACCATCGGCTAATATCTGCCCAACATCCTCTATTGAACAAGAGTCGTTGCTCCTTCTGATTTTCTGACGTAGAGGCGAGTGGGTAGGTGAATGTGGTGATAAGGCGGGTGGTGGTGATGTTGGAGCAGTAGGGGTGTCCATGTGTGAGCATAGGGACCTATAACGAAATGGGGATACTAGAAGAATATGGGCAGGGTTTTGGGTACTCTCTGCAGTGTGAGGTGGTGATCTAGTAGATGGGCGTATGATTATGCGTGTAGTACGGCGAGGAATAGCAGGGGTAATCTGGGTAGCTGATGTGGCATGAGTATGTGATGGTGGTGTAGGCTCAATGGTGTTAGGGTTATGGTGATCTTGAGGTATCTGTGTGTTGGAATCCTTTGAGCCTGGTGAAGTCTGAGTGATGTTGCGGGAAGGCATAGTCTGTGACAAAATGGTATATGTGTGTAAGTATATCAGAATAATAACTAGTGTGGGTCAAGTGTATATAAATATATACATATAATACTTATAATACACTTAGTATGTCACAAATTTTAACATGCAGTCAAGTCAAAATAAACTTCAAGCAACATGGCAAGCAAGGCAAGTGGCGGTCATAGGGACTTGTTTTTGAAAAAGTGGTTATAGTTTAGGGTTTATATGTACCTAGTTTTCCATAACCTAGGCTCTGATGCCAATCTGTAACACCCCCAAAATCTGGTTTTGCGGAAGCATACACGTCATGGGGTGCTATTAAAATGGGAATCATAACACAAGGTAACGAAGAATCAATTACACACTTTATAAAAATTTACTCATTCGTTTAATTCAAATTATGACAATCATTAGGTTTCAAATTTATTTACAGGTTTACTGGTCCCTCAAAAACAAGTCTTAATCATTAATTAAAAACGCATTGGTCAATAGTATAAGTCTGCCACCTTGCCAAGCCTTGCCACACTTGCATAAACCTAGATACCTGAGAAAAACATGCTAAAAGTCAGCAAAAAACTGGTGAGTTCATAGGTTTCAGTTAAAACAAATGTATCATATTTGGACCAACAGATTTTATTTGAACATTGAAATGTCACGTTTATATTTTATTACGCTAGCGCTAAGTTCATGCAACCGAAGCTTTAACAGGTCTGCATGCTCTAGAAGCATGTAAATCATAAAACCTTGGCAAGTGTTTATCCCAGACACTTGTACATTGATATGGTATACGCTCGTTTGCCTATCCGGTCAAACCGAACGGGGACGTTACTCCCAATAGATCTATTTATAACATTCATGCTTCCTGTCGGAATTAACGGTTCATGAAATTCGGGCAGTAGGGGACATATCAGGACTTAGGCTAACTGCGCAATAACTTTAGTATACACAGCATTAATGGTCTACAAAAATTGGTTTTGCATGTTTCTCACCCCATTCAGATAAAACAAGTACAAGTAAAAAGGGGCTATAGACTCACCTTTAATGGCCTGAACAGTGAATACTGTGAAATTAAGGAGTGCACGGCACCAACACGCAACCTAGATTAAATAGCCATGTCTTAGTTCCAAGTATTAAATTTAAGTCCTTTCATAATTCAATTTCAATGTTTTAGAGTATCTATGTTGTTGTCACTTGTGTGGCGGCAAGTGTGGTTACTAAGGATTTTCCTAAGAAGGTAAGGTTCAGCTTTACTATTGACTTATGTGTATATATATATATATATATATATATATATATATATATATATATATATATATATATATATATATATATATATATATATATATATATATATTATAGTTGTGTAATTTGTTCGTTATGTCCGATTATGTTGATTTTAGAAGTAAGGCCTCGCGTACGCGGCGTTTATTACCTGCTAGTCACATGGTTTGAGAAGATTTAGTATAACGTAAATTTTAGTAAACTCGGTTAATTAAAATTTAGCGAAGTTTGCTTTGTTATTAATAATCTATTATGACTCATTTTTACAAATTATTAGCTTAGAGCTAGATATATCGTCAAATTTGTCTAAGTAAGGGTTAAGTTTGATATATCCTTCCTAGTTTTCCCTTAGTGACGTCTTTATTTGTTGACTTAGTTTTAAGATGATAAGTGTAAGTATCAAATTATATATACTTCCCGACGTGTGTTATATGTCTATACTATGTATAATTGATTTGTCGTTAGTTTGCTCAAGTTATATGCATCTCGGTTACACACGTGTATTTACAAGTTGTATTTCCCTTGCCGATTTTTATGTTTTACCATTTATGACTTTGCGAGATAATAATGTTAAGTATAGTCTAAATGGTTCCATGATGGTTGCCGAGTTTTTAATTCACTTCTATACAAGTTTTTATATACCTACTTTGCTAGTTTAAGGTGAAGATAATTGGGTATTCGGCTACACAAGTTTTACATGTATATATGTTAGTTATTACAAAAATATTTTCGTGAACGGCTTATGTAGGTTTTAATTTGGCGACAATTACTTTATAAATGTTAACCGAAATTTTTTTGCATGCCTATTACTAGTTGGGCTGCAGCCCACTGAATTTGAGGAGGAGGGGAAAAAGGTCGCTAATGGGCTGGGATTATCACTAGTAGCTACAAAGTCTGGTGGGCCAAGACTACTCGTCCACAGGCCCATCTCATGGACTGAAGTAATGTATTCTGTTGGGCTTGTGTTCAAGTCCTAGTTGGGCCTTAGCCTGATGGGTTCGGCCTAGTACTATCTACAAAGAAACACAAGACATATACACAAGTATAGAATACTTGTGTTGTTCTTCCTGGGACTTTTCTTGACCGAAAATGGTCACCAACGAGGGTCTAGAATTTTTATTTCCTTGGCTAGGCTTTGAGTACTACTCAACCCCGAGGCCTTGGAGTCTCGGTGTTAACAAGGATTTTGGGTTTTTGGCACACCCTATGGGTCGACAAGAGTAGCAATCACCTTATAGTGGAACTAAGTCCTTGTGGTCAAAAATTCACTATAACCTCTAATATTATCCATTAAAAGAGAGTACTCTCCGAGTACTTACAACCCTTGGAGGGTTTGTGTTGGGGTGTAATGGTCAAAAATTTGATTTCGTCAATTATAGTTCAAGGAATTACACAAGAAATATGTAAAACCCCGGAGTTCGTTGTCCCGATGAAGATTGAATGGAATTGTGATTTCGGGATTGAGAAACGTGTAGTGAATGGTGAAAAAGAGAGATATTTGGGATTTATAAACTAAGATAATGAAATTTTAACTAAAAACAAATAATAACGCAAGGGAAAAGCTAAACTAAGGCAAACGTGAAAGAAAACCTAATAATACGCATAAAACCCGGGCTAATCCCGAGCTTCAAAAGGCAAAATAGCGAAATTCTAATCCTACGGGCATGAAAATAATTTTCCTGCATTCTAAATGATAAAAGAAATTTTTAGGAAAAAGAATTATATTTTTATGACTTTTTATTTATTTATTATGATTTAAAAACTATTTTAAAGTAATTAAATGAAAGAAAATACTAAAACAAAAGTGAAAAATCTGAAATTTTTATAAAAACTACTAAATGATAAAAGGAATAAAAGAAAAATAAAAAGGAAGAAAAAACAATAGCAAATAAGCTGAAATAAGCTATTTATAAGAAATTAAGCAAATTAGAAAAGAAGCTTATAAAAGAAATAGAGAAGGTGTCAAAGACAGAGAAGACCCAAGGGCACTTATGGTTAGGCTGTGTCTGTGTGAGGCTTTGCTAAGGCTGAGGTCCAGGGTTCGAATCCTGACCTCAGCTTTTTGTAAACTTATTTTTTTTATGTTTTTCTTTTAAAAACTGATAAGCACAAGTTAATAAGCAACTTTTGTAAAAGAAACTATTTTTAAAACTCAAGAATAAGCTAGGAAAAAGCAACTGAAGACAGAACAGTGGGCAAAATAAAGGGAATAAGCTAAAGGCTTAAATAGGAAAAGGCAATTTAAGCTACAAATAAGCTACCAAGAAACTGAAATAAGCTAATGCAGGTAAATCATACACTAAGAAGACTAGAAAAACAGATTAAACAATAAGCTAAAGAAAAAAAGCACTCGAAAATAAGCTAAAGGTTACTGAAGTCTGCTGTGTGCAGGGGAAATCAGTCACTGAGGGGCAATCTAAGCTCAAAAATAAGCTCATAGGCAATAAGCCACCCCACATTAAGCTGAACATATGTAAAGCCCATACTCTGAACTTATCAAAAACTAAAAACTAGACCTAGGGGACTTATAAATAAGCAGAAAATCAGCCGAGAAAGTGGGCTAGTTGGGACAGATATGCTGATGCAGGCCAACAGTTGCCTACTGAGGTAATTATCTAACTTACTTTTAAAATATAATGAGCTAAAAAGAGATTCTGAAAATGAGAAATGACACACATTCAAATGCAGAAAACTTAGAATTCATTAGATAAGCTAATAATCTCCTAAAATAAGCTCTACAATGGGGCTAAGAACTGATGCAGTCTCCTATATGGGATGAGGGGACTTGGGCAACTATGAACCAAAACACTACAAAAGCTAATGATACTTTACCAACTAATGAAGATCACCTTTATGCACTAAATGGAACTCAAAATTAGCAAAATCAAGGCCTTAGAACTGCTTATCTCTATAGAACACTAAATCAAGTAGCATGAACCTTAAAACTATGAAAAATCAAAGTGAAACTACAAATCCGATGAAATCAGTTAACTTCAACTTGAAAACAACTTTTATGACTCAGGTAAAGCTAAACCAACTTGGCTAAATGGCACATGAACAGTGTGACTACTTCACTTTGACCCGTTTTGACCTGCTTAAAACCTTACCCCAAACAGTCCTTAACTGGCTGTTTTTGCAATTTAAAGCTAATAAAGACCAATTAAACTATGGTTTAGAAACTCAGGTTTTAAACTAAATAAATGAAGTACAAAAAACAATTCTCAACTGGAAATAAGAGCTTAATTAAGCTAATGAACAATCTTTGATTTTATTTGACCTTTTGAGATTATTTTGGAAATTCAGATTAAATCTCAAACAACAACTACACCTTAAAATATCCAACTAAGAAGACATAAATAAGCATAACCAAGCAGTAAAAAGCTGAGAATAAGCATAAAGTTATGCAAAAAGCAGTTTGACTAAAAGATCGACTTTCATTAAAAACTTAAGTTGAGTACAATTTGAAAACTGAAAAGAAGAAATTACGAATAAGCAGAACAATAAGCTATAACTACAATAAAAGCTACCTAAATTACCCTACTCCTAAATTATAACCTAAAAACCTAACTAACTATCTAACGTTTTTCCCTGTGAGGAGAGGAGGCTATTTATAGCCAATCCCAGAAGCTTCTAGGGTTTCTTTGGAGCTAATCCCAGCCTTTAATTTGATGATGTCGACATATCTTGATAATCTCAGCCCTTGGATTCACCTCCACCTCACCTTAGCCAATCAAAGAGCTTCAAATTTCCATGTGGGATGAATTGTGTCGACATTCCTGACATGTCAGACCTTCCAGAAGGATTCCAAGTACGAGGTTTCTAGGTGGGTAATTTTGGGTGTACGGGGTTAATTGATGGGGGAGACGAACAGTACAAAAGGGCGGGTTAAATTTCATTTATTGTTTAATGAGAAGTGTTGACTGGGTTGTGGGTTATTTTGACTTCGGGTATGGGTAAAGGGTTGGGATCCGGGTTATTTATTTATTTATTATAGAATGGGCTGGTGGGCTTAGGGGATAGTGGGCTGTTGGGTTTAGTGGGATGGGTTGGATTGTGGGTTTATTTTTTTGTTTTAAGTATTTTTAGATAAGGATTGTGGTGAAATAGGATTAAGTGTTTAGGGACTAAACTTGCAACTTCTGAAAATTGAAGGGACCTGATGAACTCAAATAAGTACATTTTATTACTATCATTTATCCTATTAATTTGACTTGTTTTACCATATTATGTATGAGGATTGATACTTAATCGTTTACTTTTGTAATTCTCAGTTGAAAACAAGCATTTGGTGAAACTTGGCGATTTTGGACTAATTATGGAGCAAAACATGCATAAAGTGAAGAGTCTATTGAAATGGACAAGATCAAGTCAAATCTGCTCCAGATGCGCCGCATCTCACTTATCACATGCGCCGCATCACTATCAAGATCTCACCAGATACGATCCAAGATACAAGAGGACATGCGCCGCATCCAAAGATGAAGATACGCCGCATCTTCTGGCGGTGTACGAATATTCCTGAATATTATAATCTTGGACCCCACGCGAAGTTAAGTACATGCGCCGCATCTACTTACTAGATGCGCCGCATCTCACCCTCAGACAGAAACTATAAATACCCCAAGACCAGACGAATTCGGAGTGACATATATAAGAACCGAAGACCGAAGACCAGAAACCCAAGACGAATTCAGTCAAGGCAGCAGCACAAGACACACCCAAATCAAAGAAACAAGAGCTGTAAGAAGGTGCTGCATATGTTTAATTCATTAAGTAGTTTTGTTTTATTGTGTTAGTAAACTTTAATTCATCAAGATTGGTGGCTTGTGTAACGTGACAACGGAAAGGTTGCACTCCCTTAAAACTGCTTTCTCATCAATTAAAGTTTATATGTTAGTGTCATTGGTGACTTTTATTAGTGCATTGATAACCTCTGTGGCTAGCTGAGCGTTGATCGGGTCGCCATGCCTCTGCCCTCGCCTGTTTATTAGATGCCTATGTATTCTATGGTCTGTAGAAAAGTAGGAGAAAGATAAACGGGATAGTCATAAGTAATCATTAAGGGTTTACTCGCCGATAAGATTAGAACCAACGAGAAAGGACTTAATCTCGGTGCGTTGCATCGAACTATACACTTCATATAACACTAGCAATAAAACAAGTGACAAACTACTTATCATAAGGACAGCCCTCTTATTGTCTCGAGTATTTATCTGTGTACGTGTGTGCTACTTGCTGATTCGTGCCTATTGGTCTAGTTTATTATTTAATTGCAACCAAATCGTGCCAGTCTCTCAGGCTGAACCCCCTTGCGTTAGATTAGATTGTATAGCTAACTTAATATATTAAAATACTGATTAGAATAACTAGATAATACGTTCCACTCTTAGTGATCGACACTCTACTTACCATTATATTCATACTGACCGGGTACACTGCTCGTTAGGTGTGTGTGTTATTGATAAGTCGGCTAAATATAAATTTAAAACTTGATTAGGCATTAAAACTGCTAAACCGCAACGACACACGCAGCACATCAGGACCAATGTTGTCATTTATTCAGAGTTGATCCAAGGGCTATTTCTGACAATCTTTGCTTCTTCAAGGACTTCAATAGACTTTATGAGCTTAATTTTAGCCATTAGCTTCCCCGGCTCCGGCTTTTAACACTTTTCCAAATCTCGTGCTCGTGTTTTCCGGGTTTTTCTTGATTTTGTCCATATTTCTAAATATCCGTACCTGCATGATCACAAACACAAAAACACAAATATCTTTGGCATTTTGGTTAGTTTTTGGTCGTTTTGGTCTTAATTTGGTCAAGAAAAGGTATGTGTTTAAGCACATACCAAAATCCCCCCAGACTAAGATATTGCAGTGTCCTCACGCAATGTTATAAAAACACGTTTTTGAAACCAAAAATTTCCAATCTCTTTTTACTAACTTTGAGAAGTAGCAAAATTTTCAAAAGAGATTAAGAAATCTTAAGTTTTAAAAACTCCCCATTTTTCCATTTTATTCTATTTTTATATTTTTCTCATTTTTATGTGACGACTTTGTCGACAATCATTATCTATTAATAACTTTTAGGGTCAACGAGTAGGAAACACGACTTATAAAGAAGTGATCATACAGATAAAATTCGTCGTTCCTGATTTTTCACGAGCCCCCAAACTAAGCTAAAAAAAATGAAATCATTGTCTATTTACAAGTTAGATGCTAACACTACCCATGGAAGTTACTTGTGTAATTACCTCTTGCTCCCATTTTCCTAATTTTGCCTCTATTTATTTTATTTTTGGTAAGAAATGAATTGCTTCATATTTTCTTGTTTCGATAAGTTTTAGTCCGATAAAGATACTAAATTAAGACGCTAAGTAGTTTTCAATCTTCTCTCGAGAACCGTTGCTTTGAAAATGAGGTCCACATCAAGGTTTTTATTTATATTTTGCATTTTTCTATTTTTCATTCATCACCATTTTTTTTAATATTTTATTTATTTATTTATTTATTTTTAATCACTAACTTTTCACTTATGTACCCTAAACGACGGAGCTTCACGGTTTAGTTGCAAGACCTTACACCTTCCGAAATAAAGGATCCAAGGCCCATTACAACGGAGTGTTCCAAGACTCTAGACATTCCTGAAATGAGGATCCAAGGTGGTTAGACCAAGACCTCACACATTCCTGAACTAGAGGTCCAAGGGCTGGTGTAAGAGGGAAGCCAAGACCTAAACGTCTTTCGAAAATAAGGATCCAAGGCCCGATCTCGAATCCATAGCTTAGAGCACTTAACTTATTATTATTAAACATATTTATTAAGTAACCTTGATGTGTACCCAATTTTTAAAGCAAGGATTCTTTTAAGAAGACCAAGAACTAATCATCGGCAAAACCTAACATCTCTAATTATACTTAGAGGTATATATGGTGAAACAATTTTGTGGGAGCGAAAGGCCACAAGTAACTTCGATGAGCTCTAAAGAGAACCAACTACTCCACGCTTAGCATCTAATTTCTAAATAAACTCTATCATTTCTCGTTCTTCGCAAATTTAAAATCTTAAATAATAAGATCCGCGAATGCTTAGCCAAGAAAAGTTAAGGGGACAAGCTAGGGCTCAACACGCCCGATCAAGTCAGAATTTTATTCCTACTCTCACTTGCGGAAAGTCAACAAAATGTCAAAATTTATTCTATTTTTGCAAAAAAATTTAAATTTTTCTCATTTTTTCAATTTTTTTTTTTTTTTTTTTTGGATTTTTTCAATTTTGGAGGAAAAACGGGGTTGCATGAGTAAACGAAAAAAAATGCAAGGCAAAAATCAAATCGAAAGATTACCCCCCCCCCCCAAGACTAAAACGAGACATTGTCCTCAATGTCTTAAAGGTAAGGGTTCTCCTACATAAATCTAAGGCCGTTTATTAATTATGCCAAAGATAAACGTTACACGATAAGATTAAGGATATCGGATAAGCAACGAATGATGAAACTCGAGTGGAGAGAAGTAAACCACGAGCACGAGAGTCTTCATAATTTGGGCAAATCCTGGACACATCACAAACAACCACGAAACACGACAAATGGAAGAGGTAGCCCTCCTCACGTCACTTTATTAGAAATAAGAAAGAAGATAGAAGGATAAGCATGCGGTGCTTCCCACGAAGCGCTTGTTTATTTATCGAGTCGTATAGCTTAGATTCGCCCCGAGTTCATTTGTTCTTGGGGGAGCATGTGGAAGAGAAAATCTCCATCGGACTTTCATTCAAGATGTTTGGATAAACATTGAAACATATGAAAGTTCCACTCCGATGAGATACCCACGGCTTAAAAGAATGAGAGATGCCGGGGTCAAAGATGGTATCCTCACTCCCGAAGGAATGAAGAAGAAGAAGAGAAGTCACCGGATAGGTGAAGAAAGGGAGAAGGATCTTTATCATAATGAGGATCCATTCTTCATCCTCAAAATTACCATTTTTCTGATCTTGAATATCATCAAATAAGCTCTTATGGTTATCAGCAACAAAAACCTCGGGTGGGAGGGTCGGGATGATATCATCGACAAGCAAACTCTTAGGATAGACTACATCTCCCCCCGGGTCATGATCTTTCTCAAAAGCAAAATAATCATACTCCGGAGGAGGTATGATATGGCTCTTATGAAGTATGTCTTCGAGCTTGGGCTCAGGAAGGATATACGGAGGTGGGACATGTGATGTACTTTGTATGCTAGAAGTTTGCACCTCGTCCATTATTGTCTCCGTATCTGACTCATCACTTTCCTTGTTATGAACATCAAAGATTTGATTGTCTGAAATTAGAGTAAATTCAGAATCAAAATCAAACAAAGGATTAGTGATAGTCATACTGAAAGTTTGTGAAGTAGAATCAGAAAGATCGAAGGGTTCCTCGGATACCCTTGGGATTGGAACAAGGTCATCAACATCTTTAAGAGGATTGATTTCGATTTCCTTGTCCCCCATTAAAAAGGTATCTGAAGGGTCTTCAATAAGCGGATTGATCTCTGAATTCTCTTCTTCCTCCTCATCACTTTCCTCAGAATATGACAAGTCAATGGGAGGATTTTGTTTTCTTCGAATCAACTCCTTAAGATTGTTCATTTCGGTTTGAATGTACATGTTGACTTCATTTTGAGCAATCATCTGTTTAGTCATCAATTCAGCTCTAGTAGTTAACAACCTTTGAAGAAAGAAGGTGCTGAGGGGTTGTGTATTGTGAAGGTTGGTCAAAACCGGATGAGTCATGATTGTTATAAGGAATTTGCTCATAGTGCATGTTCTCGGTTTGACAATCAGAACCATAATGGGGACCTCCGCAATACTCACAACAGTATGATTGTTGTGACAAACTTGATGTATAATATGAAGATGTGTCAAATCCGGATGATGTCTGATTGTTATAAGGGTTCTGCTCATAGACAAGCATGTCTCCCGTTCGACAATCAAATTCCGGATGAGGACAACCTCCACAGAATTCACAAAAGTATGTCTCCATCTGTTGCTGTGGAGGATAGTCGGAGAAATTTGGCGGTTCATTGAAAGAATAAGCAAATGAAGTTTCAGCTTTAGACGCGTAAAGCATACAAAGTTCACAAAGTAAACCAGCTTTTAACGGATCTCCACAATTTAAGCAATTAAGCTGGTCATTGAAAGAACTTGGATTCGAATCATAAGCGAATGAAGTTTCAGCTTTAGAGTAACGCATACAAATTTCACAAAGTAAACCAGCTTTTAACGGATCTCCACAATTTAAGCAATTAAGCTGGTCTAACGAAGACGACTGTGGCTGTGGTGGGTAATCAGAAGAATTTGGTGATTTACTAGAGGAATTTGGATTTGTTTTAGTAAATGATTTACACCAATTACAATATCCGTTACTGCAATTACCCCCACACTGCTCACAAATACACTTGTAACAACGATACGGATTCTCCATCGGACTTTTGCAATGAAAACAATGATAGCCGAGAGATGCCACAAGAATTAAACAAAAGAGGGGTAGAGAGATAGAATTAAATGGTTAAGAGGATCAAGGAGAATATTTTAGGATTTTTAAATTTTAGAAACATTGGAAATCACAAAAGAAAAGGAAAAATAATATGGAGAAGAAAATCTTTTTGGGTTTTTATATAAAAATATTTACAAATGAAAACGATAACTCCACGAGGAAGGGTCTTCAAAACACGAATCGAAAAACGGAATCACGAACTCACTTAAACCTTCCCCGGCAGCGGCGCCAAAAAATTGATTTCGTCAATTATAGTTCAAGGAATTACAAAAGAAATATGTAAAACCCCGGAGTTCGCTGTCCCGATGAAGATTGAATGGAATTGTGATTTCGGGATTGAGAAACGTGTAGTGAATGGTGAAAAAGAGAGATATTTGGGATTTATAAACTAAGATAATGAAATTTTAACTAAAAACAAATAATAACGCAAGGGAAAAGCTAAACTAAGAAAAACGTGAAAGAAAACCTAATAATACGCATAAAACCCGGGCTAATCCCGAGCTTCAAAAGGCAAAATAGCGAAATTCTAATCCTACAGGCATGAAAATAATTTTCCTGCATTCTAAATGATAAAAGAAATTTTTAGGAAAAAGAATTATATTTTTATGACTTTTTATTTATTTATTATGATTTAAAAACTATTTTAAAGTAATTAAATGAAAGAAAATACTAAGACAAAAGTGAAAAATCTGAAATTTTTATAAAAACTACTAAATGAAAAAAGGAATAAAAGAAAAATAAAAAGGAATAAAAAACAATAGCAAATAAGCTGAAATAAGCTATTTATAATAAATTAAGCAAATTAGAAAAGAAGCTTATAAAAGAAATAGAAGGTATCAAGGACAGAAAAGACCAAAGGGCACTTATGGTTAGGCTGTGTCTGTGTGAGGCTTTGCTAAGGCTGAGGTCCAGGGTTCGAATCCTGACCTCAGCTTTTTGTAAACTTATTTTTTTTTTATGTTTTTCTTTTAAAAACTGATAAGCACAAGTTAATAAGCAACTTTTGTAAAAGAAACTATTTTTAAAACTCAAGAATAAGCTAGAAAAAAGCAACTAAAGACAGAACAATGGGCAAAATAAAGGGAATAAGCTAAAGGCTTAAATAGGAAAAGGCAGTTTAAGCTACAAATAAGCTACCAAGAAACTGAAATAAGCTAATGCAAGTAAATCATACACTAAGAAGACTAGAAAAACAGATTAAACAATAAGCTAAAGCAGAAAAGCACTCAAAAATAAGCTAAAGGTTACTGAATTC
Source organism: Artemisia tridentata subsp. tridentata (assembly GCA_021014915.2). Classification (NCBI taxonomy): domain Eukaryota; kingdom Viridiplantae; phylum Streptophyta; class Magnoliopsida; order Asterales; family Asteraceae; genus Artemisia; species Artemisia tridentata. Next base: position 272,874,752 of record CP139501.1, on the reverse strand, counting down.
TGCTGTGTGCAGGGGAAATCAGTCACTGAGGGGCAATCTAAGCTCAAAAATAAGCTCATAGGCAATAAGCCACCCCACGTTAAGCTGAACATATGTAAAGCCCATACTCTGAACTTATCAAAAACCAAAAACTAGACCTAGGGGACTTTTAAATAAGCAGAAAATCAGCCGAGAAAGTGGGCTAGTTGGGACAGATATGCTGATGCAGGCCAACAGTTGCCTACTGAGGTAATTATCTAACTTACTTTTAAAATATAATGAGCTAAAAAGAGATTCTGAAAATGAGAAATGACACACATTCAAATGCAGAAAACTTAGAATTCATTAGATAAGCTAATAATCTCCTAAAATAAGCTCTACAATAGGGCTAAGAACTGATGCAGTCTGCTATATGGGATGAGGGGACTTGGGCAACTATGAACCAAAACACTACAAAAGCTAATGATACTTTACCAACTAATGAAGATCACCTTTATGCACTAAATGGAACTCAAAATTACCAAAATCAAGGCCTTAGAACTGCTTATCTCTATAGAATACTAAATCAAGTAGCATGAACCTTAAAACTATGAAAAATCAAAGTGAAACAACAAATCCGATGAAATCAGCTAACTTCAACTTGAAAACAACTTTTATGACTCAGGTAAAGCTAAACCAACTTGGCTAAATGGCACATGAACAGTGTGACTACTTCACTTTGACCCGTTTTGACCTGCTTAAAACCTTACCCCAAACAGTCCTTAACTGGCTGTTTTTGCAATTTAAAGCTAATAAAGACCAATTAAACTATTGTTTAGAAACTCAGGTTTTAAACTAAATAAACGAAGTACAGAAAACAATTCTCAACTGGAAATAAGAGCTTAATTAAGCTAATGAAAAATCTTTGACTTTATTTGACCTTTTGACATTATTTTGGAAATTCAGATTAAATCTCAAACAACAACTACACCTTAAAATATCCAACTAAGAAGACATAAATAAGCATAACCAAGCAGTAAAAAGCTGAGAATAAGCATAAAGTTATGCAAAAAGCAGTTTTACTAAAAGATCGACTTTCATTAAAAACTTAAGTTGAGTACAATTTGAAAACTGAAAAGAAGAAATTACGAATAAGCAGAACAATAAGCTATAACTACAATAAAAGCTACCTAAATTACCCTACTCCTAAATTATAACCTAAAAACCTAAATAACTATCTAACGTTTTTCCCTGTGAGGAGAGGGGCTATTTATAGCCAATCCCAGAAGCTTCTAGGGTTTCTTTGGAGCTAATCCCAGCCTTTAATTTGATGATGTCGACATATCTTGATAATCTCAGCCCTTGGATTCACCTCCACCTCACCTTAGCCAATCAGAGAGCTTCAAATTGCCATGGAAGATGAATTGTGTCGACATTCCTGACATGTCAGACCTTCCAGAAGGATTCCAAGTACGAGGTTTCTAGGTGGGTAATTTTGGGTGTACGGGGTTAATGGATGGGGGAGACGAACAGTACAAAAGGGCGGGTTAAATTTCATTTATTGTTTAATGAGAAGTGTTGACTGGGTTTTGGGTTATTTTGACTTCGGGTATGGGTAAAGGGTTGGGATCTGGGTTTTTATTTATTTATTATAGAATGGGCTGGTGGACTTGGGGGATAGTGGGCTGTTGGGTTTAGTGGGATGGGTTGGATTGTGGGTTTACTTTTTTGTTTTAAGTATTTTTAGATAAGGATTGTGGTGAAATAGGATTAAGTGTTTAGGGACTAAACTTGAAACTTTTGAAAATTAAAGGGACCAATGTTGTCATTTATTCAGAGTTGATCCAAGGGCTATTTCTGACAATCTTTGCTTCTTCAAGGACTTCAATGGACTTTATGAGCTTAATTTTGGCCATTAGCTTCCCCAGCTCCAGCTTTTAACACTTTTCCAAATCTCGTGCTCGTGTTTTCCGGGTTTTTCTTGATTTTGTCCATATTTCTAAATATTCGTACCTGCATGATCACAAACACAAAAACACAAATATCTTTGGCATTTTGGTTAATTTTTGGTCGTTTTGGTCTTAATTTGGTCAAGAAAAGGTATGTGTTTAAGCACATACCACATGGTGCCATCCTTTGGGGTGTGGATGCTTAGATTCGAGATAACACACTCAAGTATTGAACCGAGGGTACAACCCTCAAGGTTGTGGGTAAATCTAGACACGGGCCTGTTTGATCAAAACCTCCTCTATGCGAGGTGATTTTTCAGCCAATACTTACTATCAACGCTCCTAGTTTTTGGGTGGTCATTACTCGGTTATAGTTAGACACAGTGGGTCGTTAACACCAACCTAGCAAGAACGCATCATCCTACATGTTTCCTCCACTCTAGACCTTTGTCTACAACCACAAGTTTTCCCAGATTCAATCCTCGAATCTGTGTTTCCTAGGGGCATTCGAACCATAATATGGCCACAATGACCAACAAGATCATCAACCTATTAGTCAAATTCTAGGAGCTCTAATTTCTTACGCCACACATTAATAACAGCAACACTTAACAATATTTTCCTCAATATCTAACATTGCTTCTGGAATTTTTATAATCGAACTAAACATGAAAAACACTAAATTTCATCATCATTTGAATCTAAGAAACACTAACACGAATGGATTTGAAGAATAAAATGAATCCGAATAGAATCAAATCCTTACAATGATTTTTGAGAGATGAAGAACTCGAATGAAGCTCCAAAATCCGAACAATTCAAACACTCCAAATCGAATCACAATCACCACAACCCTTTTCCTTTCTTGAGTGATTCTCAGAATCTTGGTTTGTTTTTGTTGAGATGTGATTCGATTTTTCCTTGGAGAGTTGGATTAAATGGGTGATTTTGGAGAGTAACTCCATAGAGACTTTCGAATATGGGAGAGATAAACCTCCCATTCGTGTGCTATTTCTACTTCAATGGGGTTATCCTAGGTTTGACTTGGGTGTATTTCTAGATCCGTGAAGAAGGTAGGGTTTCTAGGTCAAAAGGAAAGGGTTAACAGTGATGGGGGATAGGGATGGTTCGATTGGGTTTTGGGGATGAAGGTGGGCGGACAAAAAGGGTGGGAGTTCCTAGGGTTGAAATAGCAGGTTTTTGGGTAATAGTGTGAGTGGGTGAGTGTTTTATTTTAAGTTTTTAGTGATAAGTTTAGTTAAAGACTGGTATATTTTTCCTGTGTCTCATTAAACTGAGTCAAACTCGGGTCCTTCCCGGAACCGTTTTGAATATGGAAGATTGTATTTTTCAGGGACTTTTTCATAATACTTGAATGTATTTTCTTTTTGAGTTTTTAAGTATTCACTATAATTCCTGAGTCTCAGATTTATTTCTGGTTTGCGTGTGGTGTCAGTCTGAGTGAAACTGGGATAACCTTCCGTTTTTACTACAATTTAGTGAGTAAATTGTGGGATAGGATAATTTCACTGTTCTTTGGAGAGATTTTCGGGTGATAAAATGTGAAGGTCTGTTATCCGTGATAAACATATAATGGTCTAGTCAGGTGATTTGGTCACAAATAATGAACTGTCATGAATTAATTATTAAAGGAAATTTACCATTTGTCACACAATTGCACTTGTGTTATCACAAAAGATGGGTACCATCTTATAATGGATTCCATAGTCACTGAGTTGACTTTTCATCCATAGTACATTTGCACAACAACTTGCTGCTGCAACATATTCAGCTTCTGCTGAGGACATGGCAACTGATTGTTGCTTCTTAGCACTCCAACAGACTAATTTTCCACCAAGGAATTGGCAGGAGCCTGAGGTGCTCTTTCTATCCATGTTGCATCCAGCATAGTCAGAGTCTGAGTATCCTTTGTGATCAAAGCCTGAGCATTTTGGATAATATAATCCAAGGCTTGGAGTACCTTTCAGGTACCTGAGGATCCTTTTCACAGCTGTGAGATGTGATTCTCTTGGGTCAGATTGATATCTGGCACACAAACATACTGAGAATTGGATGTCAGGCCTTGATGCAAGTAGATACATCAGTGACCCAATCATTCCTCTAAATAGAGTTTGATTGACTGGTTTACCAGTAAGGTCAGGACCAAGGTTGTTTGGGGGAACCATTGGAGTTTTGACTGAGGCACAGTCACTGAGCTCATACTTTTTCAGTAGGTTTCTGGTATACTTCTCTTGACTGATAGAGGTTCCTTTATCAGTCTGCTTAATTTGCAGTCCAAGGAAGTAAGTCAGTTCTCTCATCATGCTCATTTCAAATTTCTTTGCCATCAGTTTTTCAAACTGTTTGCAAGGTTTATAACTTGTTGAGCCAAATATGATATCATCCACATATACTTGTACAAGGATGACATCACCATTTTTCCTATAGATAAACAATGTGTTGTCTATCTTGCCTCTGAAAAATTTGTTTTGGATCAGGAAGGCTGAGAGAGTTTCATACCATGCCCTGGGAGCTTGTTTCAGTCCATAAAGGGCTTTGTCAAGCTTGCAGACATAGTCAGGAAACTCACTGCTTTCAAATCCAGGAGGTTGCTGAACATAAACTTCTTCTTTCAGTGAGCCATTTAAGAATGCACTTTTTACATCCATTTGGTACACCTTGAAGTTCATGTAGGTTGCAAATGCAAGGAAGATCCTGATGGCTTCCATCCTTGCCACTGGTGCAAATGTTTCTTCATAGTCAATGCCTTCTTGTTGATTGTAGCCTTTGGCAACAAGTCTGGCCTTCTTTTTGATGACTATGCCATTTTCATCACACCTATTTCATGCCAATGACTGAAGCATCTTCAGGACATTTGACCAAGGTCATTACCTTGTTTCTGTCAAATTGTTCCAGTTCATCATGCATGGCCTGAACCCAACTAGGATGTTTAAGTGCTTCTTTGACACTTTTGGGTTCAATTGTGGAGATGAAGTCCACAAATAGGCATTCATTGGCTGAGGCTGCTCTTAGTTTAGCAGCCATGCTTCTGGTGAGCATGCCTTTAGTAGGCTCTCCAATTATATTGACAAGTTCTATATCTTGAGACCTTGTCCAACTGTCCTGAGGTCTTGGATACTGATTAGAACTTATGGAGGCCTTATTGGTTGGAGGTGTAGGTTCTGGTGCAGACACCTGATGATCTTCAGGATTTTGAGTGTCTGACTGGGTTGGCAGATCACTGAGATTGTTTGGTTCCTGAGCACTTTGTTCAGACTGATTGATTTTGTTAATACAAATATCGTCCCAAAAACGTTATTTATATTTTACGATCTTTGCTTAGTTTTGTTAATGACAATTACAAAGTATATCTTTAAGCAAATTATAAATACTAGCTAAAGTCTCTTTAGAACACATTTTACATTTCACAAGTTTACTTGGAAATACATTTTATACATATACATGATTATTTCCTTAAAAGGAAACTTTATTTCTTAAATGATACAATGACATCATGGCATGCATCATACATGTAATCTTGGTAAGATCTTGTAATATCTTGGATAGATCTTCAAGTAAGATAGTTGACATTGGATGATCTTGATATGACAACACAAAGATATGGAGAGATTGGAGAGATTTGGAAAATCTCTTAGCTGTCTTACCTCTGGCATGTCCACGGATCCCTTCGATATAAAGGACGGATCCCTTTTAAGGGATCCGCCGGATCTGTCGAGTGTGTATCAGCTTGCCTATAAATAGCAAGCTGATCACTTGGCCTTCTCATCACTCATATAGCTAAAGTACATACTCATTCATATTACTAACATTAATCATTCATATCATTTGATCTATCTTTTGTAGCAAAGAAGATTAAGCATCAAGGTTCAACACAGACGTGTAAACCTTTAGTATAGTTACTGTGTGATCTTTGTGTAATTCACACATCATTATTTGTATCATTTATCTTAGTGAGTGTGGTTAGTGTTTTAGTCCTCAAAACACAAAGAGTGTAGGGAGTGGTTGTACCCTTGTGAAAGAACTCGACATTTAGCTTAGTGTCGGTAATTGTGTAGGCGACGTTGGGTTAGTTCTGCCCTGAAGTAGAACTCGGTGTTTAGCTTAGTACCGGAAAAGGAAGTAAGCAACGTGTAAAGGTTTTCTCCACCTAGAAGAGAGTTTGTTTCTTAGTGAAGGATAACTCTCGAGTTAGAGGCTCGAGGAGTGGAGTAGGGCAAGGAAAAGAGTCCTTGTAGCCGAACCACTATAAACATCCGTGTTGTGTGGTTTGATCTTTCCTCTCTTTACGTTTCATATATATTGTGTGAATACTTGTCTGAGCTTGTTTCCTTTGAATTAACATAAAGTAACAAAGCGAATTAATTTTAATCGGTAAAACTATTCAACCCCCCCTTCTAGTTTTCCACAATTGGCATCAAAAGCTACGTTACTTAAGACTTTTAAAATATATTGTATTTTAAAACTTAAAACGATCCATGGATTTTGAAAACTTTAAAGAAGGACAATCTATGCAAAGACCACCTCTATTTGAACCAAATTGCTTTATATATTGGAAGAATCGCTTTGAGACATATGTAAAGTCAAATGACATAGATCTGTGGTATATTATTGTTGAGGGTGATTACAAGCCCATTAGTAATGATATTTCGGGTGGTCGGGATGTAGGAGCTTCTCTTACTCGTCACAGTGATGAGCAAAAGAAGTTGATTGCCAAAAACAATGAAGCCAAAATGATGCTTTACAATGCCTTACCTAAGAAAGAATATGAAAGAGTTTTTATGTGCAAAACGGCTAAAGATATTTGGCAATCTCTTATTATCACTCATCAAGGGAACTCACAAGTCAAAGATAACAAAATTGATCTTCTTGTTCAACAATATGAACAATTTGTTATCTCTGAAGATGAGACCATTGATGGTGCTTTTGCTAAGTTTAATACTATTAATACATCTCTTAAAGCACTTGACGAATCTTTTTATAGTAAGAACTTTGTCAGGAAATTTCTTAGAGCACTTCATCCTAAGTGGAGAGAAAAGGTGACGGCTATTGAAGAATCCAAGGATCTCTCAAGCATGACACTTGATGAGCTCATAGGAAATCTCAAAGTTCACGAAATGGTGATGGAAAAGGATTCAGAAATAGTTAAAGGGAAGAAGGAGAAAATAAAGTCCATTGCCTTGAAAGCTAGAGTTGAATCAAGTGATGATGAAGACTCTTGTTCAAGTAGCGAAGACGAAGAATATGCCATGGCCGTAAGAGATTTCAAGAAGTTCTTCAGAAGACGAGGAAAGTTCGTAAAACCATCTCGTGAAGAAAAGAAATCTTTACGAAAAGACCGTGATGATAAAAAGGGCAAGTTAGATAGGAAGTGCTATAGATGTGGAGATTCCGGTCACTTTATAGGTGAATGTCCAAAGCCTCCAAAGAACAAGTCTCAAAAAGCATTCGTTAGTGGAGCTTGGAGTGATAGTGAAGGAGATGATGATGAGCCTAAAAACAACGAAGTTGCCCTTATGGCTCAAGACACAGAAGAGGTACATTCTGACTCATACTCCTCTATAGATGATGAAACCTTAGAAATAGAATATAACAAGCTGTGTGATATCACATTAAAAATCATCAACAAAAACAAATTCTTGAAAACCAAAACAACACTTTTAGAAAAAGAAGTGTATTGGCTTAAAGAAAAAGAGATACGAATGGAAAAAGGGAAAAATAGTAAAGATACATGTGTCTCTTGTCAAGAACTAAAATTAGAATTAGATGCACTAAAAACTTCACAGGAAGATCTCATTAAGCAAAACTCTAAGTTTAAAAGGTTTGATAAAAACATAAGTTGTGCAGATGAGATAATGAAGATGCAAAAACTTCCTCATGATAAAACCGGATTAGGTTTTATGAAACTAGGAACCTTAAGTGACTTTAAGAAACAAACTGTGAATGAAAAAGAAACTGTTTCAACTAAGTCAGAGGCTCACGGATCCGACGGATCCAATATTTTGGATCCGCCCGTTGTACCCAAGGGATCCGCGAGTACAGTAGTTGAACAGAAGGTTCAGAAAACAGACCGTACTGAATTTGTTAAAGTCACTAGAAAACCTAGCACTAGTACAACTAATAACAAGCTAAAACCAGTTGTGTTTATAGGGAGAGGTCAAGCTAGGAATGAGTATAGAGTTAAAACAACACAACAGAGACCTCAAACTAGTTTTCCCAAACACCCCTTTCCTAAGAGTAATATTAATTCCCAACATCATTATCAAAATAATTGGAACCAAAATATGCCTAGAGACTTTCAAGGTCCCAATTACATGTCATGTAACTATTATCCTCCATTTGCTTACATGAACAATGATAATGTTATGTTTAACACAAACGGACCCATGAGATATTGGGGACCAAACGCTTGAGTCTTTATTGAACTTAGGTGTGCTTAAAAGTTGAACTTGAACCTGATGAGTGGATCAAAGATAGTGGGTGTTCAAGACACATGACGGGAAACAAAAGTCTTTTCTCCACTTACCAAGTGTACGACGGAGGTAATGTCACATTTGGTAGCAAGCTTAAAAGTAAAATCATCGGAAAAGGTACAATCTCTCATGACTCTCTCTCTATTGATGATGTTGCTCATGTTGATAATTTAAGTTTTAACTTGCTTAGTATAAGTCAATTGTTCCGTAAAAAGTATAACGTCCTTTTCAGTGAAAATGGAAGTAAAATACTTAAAGATGGCATAACAGTAGGAAAAGGTGTCTTAAAGAATAACGTATATGTTATGAAATTAGATAAAACACCGAAAGACAAGCTTTGTCTTACTTCTCTGGACGAAAACTCAACCTTATGGCATCGACGCTTAGGTCACGCCAATATGAGGTTAATTCAATCCTTATCATCCAAAGAAATCGTTAGGAACCTACCTAAGTTAAGATATGACCAACACTTTTGTGATGCTTGCAAAATTGGGAAACAAGTGCATAATAGCCATAACGCTAAAAACATGGTATCCACATCTAGATGTCTAGAATTATTACATATGGATTTGTTTGGCCCGTCGGCTATACAAAGTTATGGAGGTAATTTTTACACATTAGTAATAGTAGATGATTACTCTAGGTATACATGGACTAAATTTTTGAAAACCAAAAATGAGGCCTTTGATAAATTTGAAATTCTAAGCAAGAAAATTCAAAATCAACTAGGATGTAACATAGTATCTATTAGAACTGACCATGGTCGAGAATTTGACAATGAAATCCAATTCGGAACATTCTGTGATAAAAATGGAATAACTCATAATTTCTCGGCTCCTCGAACTCCACAATCTAATGGTGTAGTAGAACGGAAAAATTGGACAATTCAAGAAATGAGTAGAACTATGTTAAATGAACAAAACACACTTCAAAAGTTTTGGTGTCACGCAGTAGATACTTCCACATATATCCTAAATAGAGTTTTAATTAGACCATTTTTAAATAAAACTCCTTATGAACTTTATCGAGGTAAAAAGCCTACTTTAGGATATTTTAGAGTGTTTGGAAGCAAGTGCTTCATTTTAAACACTAAGGATTATCTCACCAAATTCGACCCAAAGTCGTATGAAGGTGTATTTCTAGGATATTCATAAACTAGTAAAGCATACATAGTTTTGAACAAGGAAACCTCAAGAGTCGAGGAATCATTGAACGTAACATTCGATGAATGTCCACCTCCCTCTAAGACATCACCTTTGGTAGATGATGACTTAGTTGAAAACCAAATGGTTGATAATCAGGAAAATGTTGAAAATGATAAAGAAGATGAACCAATAAAAAGAGATTTAGTCAACATCAAAGAAGATAAAAGTCATCCATTAGAAAACGTCATAGGAAAACTCAATGAAAGAACATTAAGATCTAAAGCTCAAAATGAAAGTAATTTCTTTTGTTTTGTTTCAACAATAGAACCTAAAAATATAAATGAAGCAATAAAAGATGAATCTTGGGTCATTGTGATGCAAGAAGAATTAAATCAATTTATTAGGAATGACGTTTGGACATTAGTTCCTCAACCTAAAAATCAAACCATAATTGGTACCAAATGGGTTTTTAGAAATAAAATGGATGAAAATGGCATAGTATCTAGAAACAAAGCTAGACTAGTAGCACAAGGCTACAATCAACAAGAAGGAATAGATTACGATGAAACATTTGCACCCGTAGCTAGACTTGAGTCTATTAGAATACTACTTGCATATGCATGTGCACATGATTTTAAATTATTTCAAATGGATGTCAAAAGTGCATTTTTAAATGGCTTTATAAATGAAGAGGTATATGTAGCACAACCTCCCGGCTTTGCCGATTTTGAAAAACCAAATCATGTTTACAAATTAAAGAAAGCTTTATACGGACTTAAGCAAGCACCAAAAGCTTGGTATGATCGATTTAAGACCTTCTTAGTTGACCATAAGTACTCCATGGGGCCTAGTAGATAACACTCTCTTCACCAAGAAAAAGGGATCACATATTATCATCGTCCAGATATATGTGGATGACATTATATTTGGTTCAACTTGTCAAGAGTTATGTGATAATTTCTCAAAAATCATGCATGATGAGTTTGAAATGAGTATGATGGGGGAACTTAACTTTTTCTTAGGTCTTCAAATAAAACAATTAGAAGATGGGATATTCTTCAACCAATCAAAGTATATCAAAGATATGCTTAAGAAGTTTGGTCTTGAAGACTCAAAACCAACGAAAACACCTATGTCCTCCGAAACCAAACTCACAAAGGATGAAGAAAATGAATCCGTAGATAACACTAAATATAGGGGAATGATTGGTAGTTTACTCTATCTTACGGCTAGTAGGCCGGACATTATGTTTAGTGTTTGTCTATGTGCACGTTTTCAAGAAGATCCCAAAATATCTCATCTTGAAGTCGTTAAACGGATATTTAGGTACATCAAAGGCACTACACATGTAGGATTATGGTATCCCAAAGGAACGGGTGTAGAAACCATAGTGTATGCCGACTCAGACCATGCCGGTGACTATGTTGATAGGAAAAGTACTAGTGGTATTTGTACTTTTGTAGGATATTGTCTCACCTCATGGTTCGCTAAGAAACAAACAGCCCTCGCAATCTCAACAATAGAGGCAGAGTATGTGTCTGCAGGAAAGGCGTGTCAACAAGCACTGTGGATGAAACAAGCTCTAGTAGACTATGGAATCGAACTCAACGACATCCCAATTCTTTGCGACAACAAAGGAGCTATCGACCTCAGCAAAAATACGGTCCAACACGCTAGAACCAAACACATTGAAATACGTCATCATTTCCTACGCGACAATGTTCAGAAGGGAAATATCTCAATTGAGAAAGTTTCCTCAGAGGAAAACATTGCCGACATTCTCACAAAACCTCTCAAAAGAGAACCCTTTAACTACCTCATACTTGGATTAGGATTAATGGAACTTAGTGATTAGAATAGACAATAGCATAAACCTTAGTTTAACCTAACTCGACACTAAACCAAAAACTGTGTTTTGATCCCGCGGATCCAAACGATAACAAAGGCGGATCCTTTGTTAGGGATCCGCCGGATTCGTCACATCCACAGGTTGATATATTATAAAATATACAACACCATGTACTATTCATCACTCTCCTAAAACTTATCACCTACTGAATTCGTCCCATACTTCACAAAATTCACAAATTAAGCCATTGTTCTCAACTAAATTCTGCTCCAAACATCACTGTAAGTATCCTTATCATGTTTATACTCCTGATCTGCATCTAGGATTTCTATTTCATGCACAAAACCAAACCTTGGGGTTATGCATAATTCTTGAAAAATCATGAAGCATCCTTTCTAAATTGCATAACAAATCATGTTTTTCATAGTTAGGAATTGCATCTGATAGTACATTGTCATCATTCATCAAAAACCCCATGAGAAATTTTTGCTAAAATATTCTCACGACTAGGAAAAACAGTTTTTGGACATTGTTCATACAAACACAAAAACGTTAGGTTTTAAACATCACTTGCATCATGTCTCTTGAATGCTAAAGGGAATACATAACTAATATGTATTTTCGGGTACATTCAAATGTAGCTACATTGAAATAGGAGCGTTTGGGTTATCTCTTGTTTTATTATAAAACTTGCATAAACATAATTTTCATGCATCAAAATGAGTCGAGATAATCGCACCTCCACATTGTCCCCATGTAGGCACACACTAGACATATATATTTCTTTTTGATAATTTCAACTAAACTATATATATATTTTTCATGTCTAGGATAATCATGCCTCCCGTCACCAACTATGATCACAAACACACCGTCAACTACCTACCTAAACACCATAAAACCAAAGGACTTAGTGACCAACAGGTTGAAACTTTAAAAGCCTTAGAAAAACACTACGTACATGAGGGTAGGTTTGTAGAGTCCTCATTCTATGAAGGAACAAATCTTAGGGAACAACTAGCGGCCATTCACTTTGACCCCCTCCTAGATATCGACGAACCAATCATTCCACGATTCATTTTAGAATTCTATGCTAGCGTCATTCTAGAGTCAAATGATCATGGTTACATTAACATTCGCTTCAGTGTCAATGGAACACAATACAACATCCCCTTAAATCAATTCGGTGAGGTCCTAGGAGTTCCAAGTTATGGAACAAGTGTCTATACCGATAAATGGTCATTAACTATTCTTGAGTCAAATCTTGAACGAACGGCACCATATGCCACTCCTTTAGCCTCAAAAGAAGTCATTCGTGAGCATCTCTTCATTCCTAGAAACAACCCCACTAGGATGTATCGAGGTAAAGAAGTAGCTAGAGATCCGTTTGCTATGGAGCAAAATGAGATTAAGCCCGAGTTTAGGAAATTGGAAGAAGTCTTAAGGGCAAATGTCATGTGTACGGTAGGAAACCGTGATCCTATCAATGCTTGTCTCTGCCACATGATGTACAATGTGTCAACCCGTCAGCCCTTCAATCTTGCTTACTATATCGCCAAGAGAATGGCCGATATTCCAGTTCAAGGAAAAATGGCATTACCCTATGGAATGCTCTTAACCCGTCTTTATCGAGCATTTGCACCCATTCCTAGAAATGCCTTAGGCTTTGTTCCGGATTATGATGAGATCCAACACACCTTTGCTCCCTTAAGCGACCATAGGGTAGCGCTTGATAAAGGCAAACGCCCTCGTGTTCCAACGTTATCATCTTCATCATCAATGAGTGACGATGACGGCTTACCAAATTCAAGACTTCCTCCACCCGAGTACTTGAGACAACTTCCCCCAATTCAGAATGAATCACCTGAGCATCGTCAAATGAAGGGAATGGTGAAGAATTTAGGTCGATGGATCATGAAGCTTCACAAGGGAATGAAGAAGTTGAAGAAGAAATTGAGTTGATAGGAGTGTTTGGAACTAATCGTTTCTAGACAATGTTATGTTGAATGGTTACGTTATTAACTTGTTATGATACTACTTGAATTGTATGTGAACTAATCAATCCTTGCAGGTCGATAACACTTAGTGTTATCAATTTTCCAAAAGTAAGCCTATGTTTGGCTTAACTTCTATTAAGGTAAATTCATATGATCGGATTATTCTATGATTAAATATGTGTTGGTATCATCATATTTAGTTGTTTTGCATTACATATTAGATGATAGATATGCTCCAAGAAAATTTTCGGATTTTCGTCGAAAAACGCGAAATATGACATTCTCTCTGTGATGTTTTAGCATTTTTGCCAGACGGATTCGGCGGATCCCTAACTTTGGATCCGCCAAGTGTTAGCGTTGGCTCCGTCAATTGACAACCTGCGGATCAGGCGGATCCCAATTTAAGGATCCGCACGCCTTGTCGTTTGGATCCGCAGGTATAACAGTCAAATTCTTAAAACTTTTCGACTCATCCCGATTCTTTGATTTTAGTCTCTAGTGTTCTCTAGATTAAGTTCACTGATCACTAATAACACTTAGAATGATTAGGAAATTCTTAGAAACCTAAGAACAAAATTTCCCACCAAAATTTGAATTTTCAAATCTTAGGAGTAAGTTACCTTTCTGTTACAAGTAAGGAACCCTTTTTAGGGATCCTTCAAATCCGTGGGTACATCACATCACAGGATTTTCCACTACCCCTTAGCATTTACTGCATATCTTCTTCTTCTTACTCAACATAAGTTCTATGGATTGACTTATGTGATGTGATTTGCACAAATTTTTGTTCCAAATCATTTAGAACCAACATTCTCTATTGGATTCACATCAAATCCAAACACACAGACTCATATACCTTCTGCCTATAAATTAGTGCTTTAGGATCATCACTTCACACAACAACCATTTCCTCTCCTGTACATCTTAGCTATCATACTTCAACATGACTAAGTCAAACAACTCTTCCACATCTAGACCTTCAAGAAGAACAGCCCGCATTAGTGTTAAACCTTGTTGTTTTATCAACTTAGCTAACTCCTCATCTGAGGAAAATTCTCCTCTCAATATATCATCACCCATTGCTAGTGAAAATTTCCTTACACTCTCCACCCCAACACCATCAAATGTTGTTATACAAACACCACCACCAACCATTACTCCAATAGCCACTACTCCACCACCGGCTCCAAACCAACCTGTTAGATCACCATCACCACCAAAATCACCCAAACTCCAACCCTTGGAATTATTTAGGACTCCTCCTACATCACCACATCTTGATGACTTAGAAGAACTTTCACCAAAATTACCCAATCTTCCACCCATGACCTTTGAAGGTCAACAACCCATGCTTTTTCACCCGGTTTACCCGGATATCCATGGCCCTTTATACCATGATGCACCATCATCCCAACCTCAACCACAACCTCTATCACCCACATCCACTCTAGTTGCCATTGACGAGGCAATGTGGATGAATATGCCTCAAACCCAAGAAGAGATTAGTGAAGAGCTCAACCGTCTCTACACTCTCTCGGGTATAGTTGATCACCGCCTAAATGAAGCCATGGACATCCAAAACATCCTCATGAACTCCCTCCAAACACCACCAACAACCAATGAACAACAACAACAACCATCCAACAACAACAACAACAACCAACCACCACCACACAAAACTTGGAGCCTAGTCTTCCTCCCGGTTTTTCAAGTCATGATTGCGCGCATTGTGAGAGAACATCTCACTTGGCCCAAAGGACCAACATTTTGGTCCATGAGCTTCAAAACGAGATGAGGTTCATCTTGAACCATGTTCTCGAGCGTCTCAATGCTATCTCTCATCCTCCTCAATAGGAGCTTTCTAATCTAGTTGTTATTGGTTTAGGACTTTTTATTTCTTGCTAGGATATTTCTTTTTGTACTTGTAACATCATTTCATCATTGTGACTTTTGTCACAAAATTTTCAATATCTATGAATGTGATGTTTTATGCTTATGAGTGATCAACATATTGCATATTATCATTATCTTTGATAACTAACATCTTTATATAGCTTGTTGTACTCTATATCATGATTGCTTTAGGTACAAATAATCATCAGACACTTACTTTGACTTTTTAAAGTCAAAACATATTACAAGGCTTGTTTGGAAGAACACTTCACATGCATTCTACTTCTTCATTGAAGTTATTCATCACTAACACTTCATTTGCAGCATATCATACCCTTCAAAAGTATACGTTGGTACTCAAATAATGGGGAGTTTACACCGAGGGGGAGCATATCATATTCTAACCATTTGTTTTGTAGGATCATGCATCATTACCTTGTTACTCCATTTAGGGGGAGTATCAAACAAGGGGGAGCTCTTAAAGTTCTCAAAATCGCATTCCGCTAAGCAACTCTTCTTTTTGTTTCGACAAAAAGGGGGAGAAAGGATTAAAGTTTGCATAACTGTGAATCATCACAGTACATATACCTTTTTGCATAAAAATAGTTTTTAAACTCAAATAAAACAAACTTAATCTATATTTTAAAGAACTCATGCTATACTTATTATTTTGCTCAAAAATATACTTTATGTTTTGTCATCAACAAAAAGGGGGAGATTGTTAATACAAATATCGTCCCAAAAACGTTATTTATATTTTACGATCTTTGCTTAGTTTTGTTAATGACAATTACAAAGTATATCTTTAAGCAAATTATAAATACTAGCTAAAGTCTCTCTAGAACACATTTTACATTTCACAAGTTTACTTAGAAATACATTTTATACATATACATGATTATTTCCTTAAAAGGAAACTTTATTTCTTAAATGATACAATGACATCAAGGCATGCATCATACATGTAATCTTGGTAAGATCTTGTAATATCTTGGATAGATCTTCAAGTAAGATAGTTGACATTGGATAATCTTGATATGACAACACAAAGATATGGAGAGATTGGAGAGATTTGGAAAATCTCTTAGCTGTCTTACCTCTGGCATGTCCACGGATCCCTTCGATATAAAGGACGGATCCCTTTTAAGTGATCCGCCGGATCCGTCGAGTGTGTATCAGCTTGCCTATAAATAGCAAGCTGATCACTTGGCCTTCTCATCACTCATATAGCTAAAGTACATACTCATTCATATTACTAACATTAGTCATTCATATCATTTGATCTATCTTTTGTAGCAAAGAAGATTAAGCATCAAGGTTCAACACAGACGTGTAAACCTTTAGTATAGTTACTGTGTGATCTTTGTGTAATTCACACATCATTATTTGTATCATTTATCTCAGTGAGTGTGGTTAGTGTTTTAGTCCTCAAAACACAAAGAGTGTAGGGAGTGGTTGTACCCTTGTGAAAGAACTCGACATTTAGCTTAGTGTCGGTAATTGTGTAGGCGACGTTGGGTTAGTTCTGCCCTGAAGTAGAACTCGGTGTTTAGCTTAGTACCGAAAAAGGAAGTAAGCAACGTGTAAAGGTTTTCTCCACCTAGAAGAGAGTTTGTTTCTTAGTGAAGGATAACTCTCAAGTTAGAGGCTCGAGGAGTGGAGTAGGGCAAGGAAGAGAGTCCTTGTAGCCGAACCACTATAAACATCCGTGTTGTATGGTTTGATCTTTCCTCTCTTTACGTTTCATATATATTGTGTAAATACTTGTCTGAGCTTGTTTCCTTTGAATTAACATAAAGTAACAAAGCGAATTAATTTTAATCGGTAAAACTATTCAACCCCCCCTTCTAGTTTTCCACAGATTGCATCAGTACTTGTTTGTGCTTCAACAAACTCAGTGATGGTTGGGTAAGGAAGGTTGTGAGGGATGATGTAGTAGGAGATATCAGCATTTGCTTGATACTGAGTGGAAGGATCATTGTCAGGATGATGTTCATCAAGAGGATATCTTGATGAATCATCAATACCTATCTTTTCCACTGAGGTGTTTGAGAAACTGATTGCTTCAGTACTCTCATCAAAGGTAACATGGAATGTTTCCTGAGTTTGCTGTCTCCTAGTATTGAACACCCTGAAGGCTTTTGAGACAAGAGAGTATCCTAGGAAGTATCCATCATCAGCCTTAGCATCAAATTTCCCTAAGTTATCCTTGTGATTATGAATAAACACAGGACACCCAAAGACATGGAAGTAGCTGATGTCAGGGATCGTTCCCTTGAATAACTCATATGGAGTTTTGCTATGTCTCTTGACAATGATGGATCTGTTCTGTGTAAAACAGGCAGTTTTGACTGCTTCAGTCCAAAAGTGTTTGGAAAGGACTGATCCATTTAGCATTGTCCTTGCAGCTTCAATGAGTGTTCTATTCTTCCTTTCAGCAACACCATTTTGTTCAGGTGTGTAAGGAGAGGAAAATTTTTGGGAAATTCCTTTCTCATCACAGAAACATTCAAGTTCATAATTTCTGAACTCTGTCCCATTGTCAGTCCTAATCTGTTTGACTTTAATGTCATTTTGATTTTCAATGTTCCTGACAAAGGACATGATTGTTCCAGCTGCCTGACTCTTTTTGGTCAGGAAGTAAACCCAAGTGTATCTTGAGTATTCATCCACAATTACCAGGGTATACTTCTCATGATTAATGGATCTAGGACTGATGGGCCCAAAGAGATCCATGCAGAGAAGATGAAGGCAATTCTTGATGGAAAAGTTTGTTTTGGTTTTAAAGGATGCTCTATGATGTTTACCCCTTTCACAGGCAGAGCATGGTTTATCCTTTGAAAACACAAGTGATGGTAGGCCAAGGACCTTGTTTTGTTTCACAAGATTGTTTATGTTTTTGAAGTTCAGATAGGAGAGTCTCTTATGCCAAAGCCAGTTGAGGGTTTCAGTGGCCTTAGCAAAGAGGCAAGTTCCATTATGAGTTAGACTGGACATGTCTAACACATAAACATCTTGCCTTCTTGGTGCAATAAGGACAACTTCCTTATTTGCATTGAAGATGGTTCCTTGTTTATCATCAAACTGAACTATGTACTTTGCATCACATAGTTGACTGATACTGATTAAATTGTACTTAAGACCATTGACATAAGCTATCCTAGTAAAGACTATACCACTACAGTTTACTGAACCATAACCTTCAGTGAGACATGATGAATTATCAGCAAATACCACCTTGGGTCCTGGTTCTTCTACATATTTGTGCAGATACTCTTTCACACCAGTCATGCTCCTTGAACATCCACTATGTAGATGCCAAACTGGCTCCCTGGCATGTCTCTACACAAATGGTAAACTGAGTTAGTTTTTTCTAGGACCCCTCTTCTTGGAGGGCTTGGCTTTAACAGTCTTCTTAAAAGTAACAATTGATTCATGGTCAGTGGTTGAGTGGACTGAGCTACCGCAGATTTTGCATTTGATTGCAGAAGTAGACTCAGTAGACTGAGAGGATGGCTTGATCATACCTCTTCTGGTCTGAATGACCTTCTCATGTCCTGAGGTGTCATGAGTGGGATCTCCACAAATGTCACAACTGTTGTCCATGAGACAATCCTCAGGAAGGTGGTCATTGAAGTCACAGTGAGGGCAAGGTGCAAAAGTCTTGGCCTTTTGTTTCTGTTTCTGTTTAGAATCAGAGGGATACTTTAAAGCCTTTGCTTTAAAGTTTGCAATCTTTGATGTGGCTGTGTATGATTGGTGATCAGAGGTCCTGTGATCTTCCTTTTTGCATATCATGCAGTAAAGGATTCTAAAACAATCATAAGTGGAATGATTGGTATAGTGACACAGCCCACACCTTTGCAAAGGTTTGGAGGGTTTTGGTTTGGTGCTTGAGGAAGCTGATTTGGGTTCCTTCTTCTTAGATTGAGAAGGCTTCTCAGAAGATTCAATCTTCTCACTCAGCTTCTTGACAAGCTCAACCAACTGATCAATTTTTGAGTCAGGGCTTTCTGTTTTAACTTCAGAAGGGACTGAAGTTGTTGAGTCATCAGTATAAACTGAGACTTCAGGGGTTTGCCTTTTCAGGATGGTTTTTCCCATTCCTGGCTTCTCTTTTGGAGAATGCTGAGAGTAGACCAATGGTGTGAGGTCTGAGCTTGGTGCAGCTCCCTGAAGGACTTTCAGAGGTGGGAGTGGTGCAAGTGATTCTGATTTAGACTCATTGACTGACTCAGTACTACTGGGTTGGTCAGTGAGTCCAAGCATATTTTTCAGAGCCTGACTTTCAGGAAGCAAGATTTTCCCAGTCTCAAAGTTTGGTAACTTACTGACTGGGTTGTCCCTGACAATCCAATCATTTGACTTGGGTTCCATTTCCTGCTCAAAAGATATGCCAGCTGGAATAAAAGTCTTTTCTCTATGACTTTCACTGGGGGTTTCAGTGAGTTGGTCTATTCCTATAACTTTCTTGTTTTCACTAGGAATTAGACTCACAGTTTCATAGACTTTGGGGTTCTTTTTAGTCCAGCCTTCAATGACAGCCTTTTCTTTGTTAAGTTCATTTTGAAGAGCTTGATTTTGTTTCAAAATCTCAGTGTTTTGAATTTGTAGTGTAATAGTTTCTAACTTGGCCTGTTTTAATACAAGCAATTCATCTCTACACTTATTTAATTCTAACACAAGATTGTTATATTTTGAAAGCAAATTAAGCCTTTGTTCTTCTACAAACTTAAGATCTACACAAATGTAATTCATATAGGACTGCCAGTCAGAATCATCATCCATTGAAAGTAAAATATTTACCTTTTTCATGGTTATGTTGACCCATTCTCCATTCCTTGCATGGCTTTTTCCAACAGCCCAGTCATAGGCTTCGGCTACAAGAACCTTGTTCTTTGTCTGAACAGGTTTGGAAGTTTGAGCAGCCTGAGACATTGAGGGATTAGTTTCAAGGAGGGCAAGTTTAGCCTTAGCTTTCCTATATTTAGCCTCAAAATCTTTTTGACCCTTTTGAACATTATTGTTTTGAAAATGTTGGGTCGACTGAAGCATTCTAGGTTGAAACTTGCTAGTTCCTGAAGAACTGTTTCCAGAAAATTTATAAGAGGGTTCTGAGATGGTTTTTGAATAACAGTCTTTAGCAAAATGACCCTTTTTACCACATTTGAAACATTCAGTGGTTTCATTTGCTTTAGCTTTTGAAAAGTTTGACTGATTTCTTTTGATAAAATGTTTTGAATTAGCAAGGAGTGCCCTTTTTTGGAATTCCAAGTGTAAATCATTTAGGTACTCATCACTAGTTCGTTCATCAATCTCATCATCAGAATCCTCTTGAAAATCATGCACAACACCATTAGAATAAAAGGCAGTTGATATGGGTGAGGAAGTCAGGGACTTTTTGGTCTCAAGAGCTTTCTTTAAGTCAGGGTATCTCCTAGAGATTAAGTTGTCCTCATAGACAAACTTCCCATAGATCTCAGGGAGCTCAAGAGTCTGAATGTGATTAGCATTCCTGAGGCCCTGTGAGAAGTTTAGCCACTTCTCAAGGAGACTGTTGACAAAGCCAACATTGATCTCATGCTTAGACAAAACTACACCATCATTTGACAATTCATTTATCAGGGTCTTGTATCTGGTATATGTCTGAGAGAGACTTTCAGAGTCCTTTGCCCTGAAAGTGTTGTACTCAAGTTTCAGGTCCATGATCCTGTTTTCCTTGGTATCTGAGGGACCTTCAAAGCTATTAATCAAGTCAACACAAGTTTGTTTGGCTGTAGAACAGTTAATGACTGATTCCATTATATCGTCAGGAAGACAAGATATAATTATGCTTTTCAGGCGTTGGTCTTGATTGACCACCCTTCTCTCATCTATACTCCACTGAGCTTCAGGTTTTTTAACCCCTCAGCAGTCTTAGGGACATAAGGACCTTCATTGATACAAGTGGTGTAGTATGGTTCCATACTAGTCAAGTAGCAAAGCATTCGCTTTTTCCACTTGCTAAATTTTCCAGCTTCGAGTCTGGGAGCAACAGCTGAATAGCAACCACCTTTTTTATCGACGAGCTAGGGCACATTAATATCAACCATAGTAGGATCTTGGTTTTAAAAACCTTGAGCACTCTTAGTTTTTGAAAAGATTTTATAAACCAGAGGCTCTGATACCACTTGTTGTTCCCTTACACAAGCAGAAGTAACTACAAAGTTAATCTAATTATATATATATATCTATTTGTCAGTAGTTGTGGTGCATCAAAAAGGTGTACCGCACAGTGCTAATAACAGTAAACGTGCTTCTAATGGTTGTACATCACTGTTATTAGCATTGTTCATACTGTAGCAGTTATTTATTTTTATTTTTTTTTAAAAAAAGTTTTTTTTCCTGCTATTAAACGGTCTTCCTATTGGTCCGAAACTGCAACAACATTTTAATCCTTATTCCGACGCAAATCCAAGCCAAACACCGTGACTCACGGCTCGGCTATAAGCCGACTGCCGAAACAATACTCATCCAAACGGACCACAAATAATATTCAACCTCAAAAATGATAACAACAATACAATAAACGGAATGAAATAAATAAAATCAGTAATTATACCGACTCAACCGAGTTGACTCGATGGTTGACCGAGTTGACTGAGTCAACGCCGAGAAGGGGAGAGGGAAGGGTTTCCACACGAGGGTTTTAAAATTTTTACATCCATTTTTATCAATAAAACACATTTTATTTCGGATTAAATAAATAAATAAATAAATAAAAATTAAACAAATTAGGGTTTTGAATAAATATTAAAAATAATAGAAATGAGGGCGCGTGGGGTAAGTTTACCGAAAGAGAAGGTGGCTAGGGTGGGTTGTGGTGACTCGGTGGTGAAGGCAGTGGCGGTGGTGGCGCGTGAGGGTGGTTGTGGTGGGAGCCAAAGGCTCAAATTTTTCAGATACGTAATAAAACAGCCGATCTATTGATTCGGCTAAAAAAATGACTCGCCGAAAAATTTTCCGGTGGCCGGAATATTTGCCGGCAGTGGGTGGTGGCCGGAGGTGGGGAATCGCCGGTGGGTAGAGAGAGAGAGTGAATGAATAATGAGTGATTAATTTTATTAATTTGGGGTATTTATATATCTTTTTTTAGGAAGGGACCAAAGGTGAAATTTTAAAAGTGAGGGTGTGTAATGTAAATATGGGCGGAGGGGCTGTTCTTGCCACTTTGGCTATTCTTTTGCAATAAACACTGTCCCATACCAAACGGACTCGAAAATTAACGAAACTTGCGCCATTGTTCACGAAATAATTTTTCCAACAAAAACGAGTATAAACATGCAATATTTTCAAAAATCAATATTTTTGACAAATACGATACGTTTTGTGCTTTCTAGGTTGTGCCGGTTCACCAATAGGGACAATATTCTTATATACTAAAACCCAAAATGTTGCAACCTCGAAAAAAGTGATCCAAGGGCCGGGTGTCCATTTTTCATTGGCTAATTTCTTGATTAACTTGAAAATCCACCCTCTTATTGACTGTCAACCATTGAAAAACGAGATCGAGTACTGTTCATGCTAAAATCCACCCTCTTATTGGTGTTCACTATCATTAACCTAAATTAAGGTTTCCAAATTAATCCTAACCCTAACCGCATACACTCCTCACCTCCCGAGACCCGAACAAACGAAACGGACTTCGCAACAATTTCAAATCCAACCATAATGTCAAAACAACAACAAAAACAAATATCAAAACAATCGAATACTCACCGAGTCAACCGAGTTGACTCGGTGAGTTGACCGAGTCAACTGCCAAACGAAGGGGGGGGGGGAATCCACACGAGTCAAAGGTTTTAAAACCATATTTTTATTAACCAAAACTTTTATAGAGTCAGATTTAATAAAAATAAAAACTAGGGTTTAGAAAAAGTATTATAAAAATAAAGATGGGAGGCGCGTGAAGGGTTTTTACCAAGAGGAAATGGAGAAAGGGAGGTGGTAGCGGCGACGGTGTTGCAGTGGTGGTGGGTGGTGCGTGAGGGTGTTGCGAACGCCACGCAGCAGCAGTTTTTTACTGTAGCAAAACACTGTTCATGCTACAGTGTTACACAGTTGGATAAACAGTAATTATGTGTGTCGCGACACTGTTCATTTTTACTGTAGCAACACTGTTCATGCTACAGTGTTGCTACAGTTAGATGAACAATGCTTTTTTTTTTTTTTTTTTTTTTTTTTTTTTTTTTTTTTTTTTGCTATTACAAAACTATGTATTATTTATCGTATCAAACAGACTCGAAAAATTATGAAACTTGCGCCATTGTTCACGAAATAATTTTTCCAACAAAAACGAGTATAAATATGCAATACTTTCTCGAAATCAATATATTTGGCAAATACGATTTTAGAAAAATTAATTTTTTTTTTGAAATTAATTTTATTAGAAAAAATAATTTTTTTTTTCAAAATTAAATTTTTAAGAAAAATTAATTTTTTTTACAAAATTTATTATTTTAGAAAAATTAATTTTTTTACGAAATTAATTTTTATAGAAATTTTTTTTAAATTAATTTTTTTTTTCGAAATTAATTTTTTTTACGTAAAAAACCATATTATTTCCAAAATTAATTTTAAAAAATAGTCCTTTGGTTTATCGATCTTTTTCAAATTTACTCAATTCTTTGGTTTATGGATCTTTTTAAAATTTAGTCTTTAATGACTAACTTTCAAACAAGACTTAGCACCACATTCCCGCGGCAATGCGTGGGTTTCCTAGCTCGTTATGTTCTATGACTGAATTAACGTAATGATTAATTTAAACAAATAAGTAAAACGTAAATATAAAAACACAAGTTTTTCAACGTTTAAATTCTTATTAGAAATCAATCAAAAGAATCTATTACCCAAGTGTTTGCGGAATAAACACTTGGGATTGAATAGACAAGGTATGGTGTGTTCTCCTCTCTAAACTCAAGTTATTCTTGAGTGACAACAATAAAGACCCACTGAGCTATCTCAGGGATGTGGTTGCTTTTTGGAGGAGAAAAGTGGTTGTGTTAAAGTCTAAGATTTTAATGCACAAAACTTAATCCACTTTTCTCCCATCTGTTCCTATTTATACACAAGTATAAAAGAGCACATTCTAGAAGTACAAAAGGAATAATCTAGCTAGTTTGACAAATACAAATAGTATTTGTCATTTCCAAGAATCTGCATTGGGAATAAGCTAAAAGTGCTTTCCGAGTGTCAGCTATGACACATCTTGACTTTAAGCCGTTTTAGGGAAAATTTGCTTTCGGCCCGATAAGACATCTCAGCTCCTTATCTTTTCAAACTCTTCCCGCCTTTCTTTCATACTTCAGATTCTTCAGTCTAGGTCTTCAGTCTTCAGTCTTTAAGCATTATAGTTGTTGAGGAGACTGGGGGTTCAGTGAGTTCTTGTCATGACTCACTGAACCCATCGTCTTCTTCTTTAGCTTAAGTCCTACTCAGGGAGTTCCGTCTTCCTGAATGGTGAATCCTTCTTCTTAGACTCGCCTTAAGCATCCTGAAGATGACTCACTGAGTGACTGTTCACTCAGTGACTTGAGAGTGTTTACGGTTGATTAACACTTGGCTAATTTGTGTCTAAATTCTGTTTTCAGGATGTTTGGGTGCTGACGGACCCAACGGCATAATAGTCCTTGCCATATAATTGTATGTGTATGAATCAAATTTGCTATGTGTAAATATCATCTCCTATTTATAACTATCATAAATACATCAAAGACATAATATTTGTCTGGCTTGCTTAAAATTTATATCTTGAAAATGTAATAAACACTAACCAAAGAAGAGTTTGATGGAGAATATTAATTTGGATACAATTATACTTACTTATTAGTGATTATATAATTGAATGAAAATGATGTAATTTGTTCATTTGTTGTATAACATACGATTAATAACTTTTGAACATATATGCTATGTCCTATCTTTCCTAAAATAAATAACATTAATGTTGAAAACAAAAGTAACATGGATTTGGATGGAGTAAATGTATGGAAAGTTACTTAAGGCAAGTTATTCATGTGATGTAATTTAGTGAGTGTCTCAAAAGCCATCACTTTCGAACTTAATAACTATTATTAGCTAGCTCCAAATATTAATGCTCTTCTTTCCTACTTAACTGTGAAACTAGTTTCAGTCCATCCCATGTGCTTGCACGAGTGTTTCAACACGCTCTTCAGTAGTAACTATGACGTTTTTTTTTTTTTTTTTTTTTTGAACTTAACTATGTCGTTATTGACCAATTAGTTTTTCTTGTAAAATCTAAGGGAAAAAATAATAGTGTACGAGTTTAGATCATGGACACAAAGCGAGGTTCACAATTGTGTTGGATGAATCAACAGTGATTGATGCCTATTATATGTGAATATCTATGTTGAGTGGCTTTTATGGTTCCAAAACATTCGGATGTCTAAGAGCTTGAAGGTTGTTTTTGAAGGTGTTTGTTACGTGATGTGGTGGTTTTTGTGGAACTTCAGAAATCAGATGGTGTTTAGCAGATTTCATTCTCGAAAGGAGACCCTTTTTGATGACATAGTTCAATTATCGTTTACGTGGTGTTTTAGTCGTTGTAAATCTAAATTCGACTGGTTAACTTGGATGCAAAATCCTAGTATTATTAGTATGTAGTTTTTTGTTCTAGCTCCTTGCTAATTTCTAATAAATTTGCCGTTCAAAAAGAAAAAATATGTGAATATCTATGTTGTTCGATTTAGATCTTGGGCAATTGCCTATTGGGCTTGCAATTCTCTAGGCTTTTCTTTAGCTTTGGGGTTTGGTTGTGCTAAACTTTTCTGTTTTTCGTTGTTTCTTTTGAAAAATGACATAAATTAAAATATGCTTTAAAAGAGGTACAAGCGCGCGCGCGCACACACACACACACACACACATATATATATATATATATATATATATATATATATATATATATATATATATATATATATATATACTAGATGTCGAAGCCCACCCGATGGGCGGGCATGACTTATAATTATAATTTTTATGGTGTTAGTTAACGAAAAATCATTTTTAAGGACGGGGAGCTTAATTATTATTTTGATGGTATTAGTTAATGGGAAATATTTTTTAAGGAAAGCGAGCTTGATGTACGTTTTAATTGTTAATGGGGTTAATATTTTTATTTAGAAGACATAATTTTTGTGGCTTTAACCAATTTAGGAGGTTATATTATTGAAAAGACTTTATTTAGGTGCATTGAACCCGTTTGACCTGGTTATGTAGCAAAAAGAATTTGTTAGACCCATTTGACTGGTTTGAGACGAAACAGATTAGAATAAACCGATTCGTAAGTAAATGGGTCGAAATTGCTAAATATATTTGAACGGTTTAAAAGTCACTGGAAACATCCTAAGGTGTTTATAAGCTTCTAAAATTGTTTGACATAATACATGAATTAGATACCCAACTAATCAATTGATTACGACTAACTAATCACCTAAGATGTTATTTGATTAACGCCCTACCTAGGAACACTATGTAAACAAAGTAGTAGGAAGATATAACATACCGTTACTTGAGGTCCGTAAGCTAAGAACAATCCATAACATTGATCTCCATACGGGTATTTGACACAATTCTATAACCATTAACCAAAATCTGCAACGTTAGTCACTTCAGAATAAAGATAAAAGAATACAATGAGATGAATAACACTGTATGAGTTAAAGGGCCAATTTTTTCAGTTCATGAATAATTGACATGTAAGCATTAAGTGAATAAGTATGAGCTAATATCATTTCTATAATTTCAGTCATTTTATAATAAATCAAGCTGACAATATGTCAAGTTTACAAAGTTGACAACATGACTAAGGGGGTGCTTGGTTGGGGTAAAGGGGGGGGGGTGGGTAATGGGAAAAGAAATGAATAATGATGCTTGGTATGGAGGGGGTAATATAATGATTACCCAGTGCTGGGTAATCAACCATTATAGAGTAAATTGGGGGGTAAGGTAATGATTACCCACCATCACCCATTCCTTTGCCTTCCCTTACCCTTTCCCTTTCCCCTATGCTTACCAGGCACACCCTAAGTAACATTACAGGTCAAGTGTTAATATTGATCATTGGTGGCCATCTGTAGGACTATAACTCTGTAAATGATAAAAACTGCCATATTATGACTATGGTCTAACTTTATTTGCCTCTTTATATATCACACTACAATTAACATATAGATAGGATTACTAAAGCCAAACATTATTAGTTATATGATCTAACTTTTATAACAAAACAATTTGGAAACTTTATAAATGTCGCTATTTTTTCCAGTAATTTTAACTAAACTCCTTGGTTTTAAATAACGGATTGCCTTTGTCACCTCTAAGGTTACCATTGGTTAGTTACTTACAACTTCGACCCTCGTCCAACACCTCTTCATATATTGTTTTGTCAACGTCATTACTTAACAGGTTCTACCAACGCCATACCCAAAAAAACAGGTTCTACCAACGCTTTTATTATTATTCAGATTATTAATGTGCGAAATATAGATACAAAACAATACTATTATATAACTGATATAACTTTATAAATAAAATCCCTTTCGACAGTTTTGAGGCAATTCAACACATTTCAATATGTGGAACCTATTTGGCCGATTTCTATTATAGTAAAACCCTTTAGTTTAGCTCGTTTGATCCATTAAAGATACAGTGTAATCCATATTGGCCCATTTAAATGTAAACGGGTCAAAACTGTCACCTCCAAAGAATAACCTCATAATACTTTATCAAAGTTAAGTTGAGAACCTGCCATCAAGACGTCTATATGTGACCCCGATTACATCTAGATCCCACTCTAAGATGACGAGCATAGAAGTCCATTGGCTAAAAATAAGAACCCTATGGCTACCATGTATAAGTGTAGGAGGAAGTCCAGCCAAAGCCTGCAAGTTAGGTCTATAAACTTAAGTGAAATCAAAGAGGCAAAGTGTAAACTTGCACAGCATATCTCATTACATACCCGGCACTTTGCAGATATCATAACATGGTCATCTGATAAATTTTCTGAAGTAATATTACCATAATAAAGTAAAAACTGCAACAAAAAATGAATGAAAGAGAAATCTGGTTATTACAACTTTACACAACAAAAGCACATCTGGTATAACGATATGAACACTGAGTTCTTGCATCCTATTGTGCAAACAGCGTCCCAGTGGACTGCAGTCCCCATGTCAACAGTCAAACCCAACTCCACCATTTATGAACAGATTAGCTCAATGCCCGAGTATAGATAGTCTTCGGCTGTTAAAGCTCGTGAGCTAATCATTTTTTCTGCTCACTGCACTCGAAATAGTCAAATGTTACAACACTGATTATGTTAGATGAATAAAATTACCAATTTACCTCTTCTTTTGGTGCTGATCTGACAGAATCATGTTCATCTAGGAGTAATTACACTGAACAGTATAGCAATGAGTCGTCCATAGTCTTTAAAACGCAATTGAAATTGTATGAAAAACTATGGGATACAAACTCAAATTAAGGGAGTGTTTGGATTAGCTTATTTCTTAGCTTTTGGGTTTATTTGAATTACAGAAAACCTGTGAGTTGACTTTTTAGACCTTATAAGCTTATCAACTTCTAGGCTTGTCAGCTTGTGCTTCATAATCCCATTTTGTTCTTGTTTATTTTAAAACTTAATGGCTTATATAAGCTTATTTTGGATATAATAGGCTTATATAACCCCATAAGTTTCAAAATAAGCTTAAACAAACACCCCCAAAACTTAAATAGTATACCATATCAGTGGAATATTCTGACTTGACAGCAGAAGGTGTTAACTTGTGAAAAGTTAACATTCTATCTATATGAACTATTGCACAAAGAACCCAGCCCAACTCTACCCCGTTTCGACAAATGGGTTGAAATTGTCAATTCTAGTGTTACGATATTATTATCCAGATTTAACTTATAGCGTTATATGTTATTACAAAATAACTAAACTTTTTGCCCACTTGACCCGTTAGAGATAAAGCATAACCCGATTCAACCCATTCATAAGAGAATGACTTTAAATTGCCACCCTTGAAACATCTCACCTTTAGCCTCGATAAATGATTGGTAAGTCCACCAAGAGCACATACGGCAACATCCCCCACTACCATGTGGTACCCCCCACCTTCTTGCCAATACCCATGTTCAGTTCCTCAACCATGCGGTCACGAGTCTTCTCACAGCTGCCACTTTGGGGATTGGCCACCATGCCCTGTTCCTATAGCCAAGGAATGCATTGGTGGGCATTTTGTCCTCAGAAACATACCATGCGGTTCAAAAGATATCAGATGTAATAAATTTTGTGGCAAGACAAGAAAGTTTGGGATGCACGCTTGTTCGAGGACTTGCCACCCGTCTCCATGTGATTCATCGTCATCATCTGGTGGATCCACATCTACTACTACTTCTACTGGTGCAGTTAAGTTTTCATGCGGTCAGACATGTGGAGCACCGAGGAGAGATCTACAGCCAATTAATGGGAATTGAAAAAAAGAAGTCGAAGCCCGCCCAAAGGGCGGGCATGACTTATAATTAGCGTTGACATATTTTACTATAGCGAAAGAAAGCCGCCCAAGTGTCCAAGGAATAAATTAAGTAACGGTTAATGAATTACGAACATCGTAAAACATTTATACAGTGAATAAAGAACAAAAAGAAATGAATGGTAATCCGATAAGAGTAAATAAAATTTAATAAATTTCCCACTATAACAAAGTATATGCTTTTAGTTCAAGTACTTGCCTAGAAAGAAAATGTTATATGCTAGTCACTAACCCGTTTAACCCATTATAGACCAATTTGATATTTAACCTTTTACACTAATTTTAGTACTCATACATGTTTAACCCATTAATGATTAAGATAAGAAAACGTTATATGCAAGTCACTAACCGTCTCTCCGGAGTTAGGAAGTAGGATTGTATTTGCACGCTCCACATATGGTGATGGAAAATAAATAAACGTTAACAATTATAGAACGATTAAAAGTTACAAAGTTATACATAATATGAAAAAAGAACAATTGATAATCATATCACCGCCAAATTTTCCACATTAAGACTAAAGACTCGACATTCCATTGTGAAACGGGGACTTGGGGGTTCGATTGCAAATTTTCTTTGCCTCTGAGTATGACTTGCAATTTCGAAATGCAAGGAATCCATTTGGCTATTGTGCAACACGTTGTACAGTTCTTTATTTGATGGAGTTGTATTGATATGCCAAATACTATATAAAATGTAACACAATAGCCGGAACAAACTTAGACAAATAAATCAAACATTAAATAATGCACTTTAATCCCCTTAAATCCCAATGCAAACCTTCATAAAGAGACTAAATAATACAATTTTAACATGGAGCTTTTAGTGAATAAAATAAAAATATTGATGTATATGTGGGGATGTATGTAAATCCCCTTAAAATAAAAGCAGCTAAGCGTTGACCTTCTAAAAAGAATTGTCAACCATTATCCCATGAAACTGGAAGATAAATGTTCATATCGAATGAACTTTACCTACACTATAATCTGAAGGTTTTCCTCTCACATTGACCATCAAAAGATCTCCCATGCACTCTCCAGTGCCCATTTCTGAGATAGTGTTCCAAAGAATTCTACCAGAGATTGAACACAAAAGATAATCAGCTACAAGTTATATATCATAACGTGAAGTGCACAAAGTCCAATAATACAAAGACTGAAAGATCATTTAATAACAACAATGTTGGGCAGTTATCATTTAATAACCGTACAAAGAGCCAAATTACCTGTATATTCCTTAACCAGCCCCCTTTTATCCCCAATTGATAGATGATAACATAAGCCCTCATATTAGGAAATCTTTTTATAGTTTTTATTATGTCCCAATAAAATTTCAAATAAATTAAACATTGCTATAAAAAAATAGGAAAAATGAGAGAGACTTTAAGGGATGAAGTATTCACTAACCTGCGGTTTAAGTCATCGATGAGAGGCACAAACCACTTCATTTCTGAGTTTTCCAAGTCATGCCTACAGTACATAAGACTCTCTTAGCTTATCAGTAGGATTTGTTGAAGAAATCTTGTTTACTTATTGTTCAGTTATTAAACAAATGTAGCACAAAACAAATAGGGGATTTGACCAAGTTTGATAGAGCAGAGTTATCGGTTATTTCACAACTTTACTCACAAGGGAGACAAGATGCATTTTCTCATTGTCTTGTTGTAAATGGTGCGGGTGGTGGTATTTGGTTCTATGTCAGATAACTGAGCCAAACATGGTCTATACTTTGCTTATCCCGTCACAGTAAGTTATCTTTTGGTCAGAACTGAGTTGAACATCATGCCCCTTATTTACGTCGTTAGCTCAAATAAACAACAGACCTAACAGGAGTATATGCTAATGAAGGATCACTTACCAAAAATCCTAAAAGGTTATAACGTGTTGGGTCCATCAGTACCCAAGAATACTTAAAACAAGATTTGGACACAAATTAACTAAGTGTAAATTAAACCGAGAACAATTCAAGTCACTGAGAGAACAGTCTCCCAGTGAGTCATCTTCAGGATGCTTAAGGTGAATTCAAGAAGAAGGATTCACTACTCAGGAAGGCGGTACTCCCTGAGTAGGACTTAAGCCAAAGAAGAAGATGATGGTTCAGTAAGAATTGGACAAGAACTCACTAAACCCCAGTCTCCTCAACAACATTAAGTGATTGAAGACTGAAGAACTCAACGCCTGAAAGAAAGGCGGGAAGATCTGGGAAGAGTTTTAAGATAAGATCAAATCTTATCTTGTCAGGAAGAAACTTTCCCTAAGACGGCTTGATATGTGTCTAAATACACATATATTTTACCCGGTTTAAACCCACATAAACGATCAAAAGCACACAAATAGCCATAAATGTTATAAATATCATGAAAATGTGTTTTTATATGTTTCAGATGCAAAATTATTAAAATTAAGTGAAAACGAATAAAGTTTGCATAAATGGCAAGTCTAGTCCCTCGAATTTCAAAAGTTGTCAAAATTAGTCCCCGGGTGTTTTAAAATGGAAAATCATGTTTTATAACCCTTGTACTATTCACACTTGACAAGATTGGCCCTTTTGATAAACTTTTGGAAATTTACATATTTAACCCCTCAAAATCCAAAAATGACATAAATGGTCCCTGGAGGTTTAAAAAGTGGAAAATTACATCTATGATCCTTGGGTTATTCACATATGGCAATTATGGTACTTGTGATAATTTTGGAAACTTGACAGTTTCAGCCCCTCAACTATTCAGCAATTACAAGTTTGGTCCCTATGTTTAACTACCCAAAAATCCAAATCCTTAAATCCAAAACCGGATCACTAATACCCATTTACCTATCCCATTTACCCAACCCAATCATTTACCCAACCCAGCCTACCCCATACCCATTTACCCAAGCCCAATTAAAATAAGCCCAACCCCAACACTGAGTTTAACAACTCAGTCAAACCATTGGTCAAACCCGTCTCCTAAAACCACCATACCGCCAAACCACTCAGTCACCCCCCACCTTACCAATACCACTCACCACATCATTCCCTCCCTCCATACACGTTACCTAACATTGCCAAAAGCATTAAATGCTTCTCTTCCACTCCCAGTAGCTAAATCAGAGGAAAATTCCACTTGCCACGTTTCCCGCCAAAAGTGAGTTTGGACGAATGAGATTAAATTGGAGCAATTCAAGGGTGGGGATATGTTCAAGGATGTCGATTAGGGTTTTCCCATTTCAGTTTAGTATAAATAGAATGTAATGTAGCTCAATTAAAAAGAGTGTGAAAAAAGTAGTGTAAAATTAGTGTAATCGTATTTCCATTTCAGTAGCAATAAATTGTAATATCAAGTTTCAATCAATCAATACAAAGTAATCTTAGTGTGTTTATTGTTGTTCTTGGTTTATTTGTCAGTAGTTAATGTTTATTCCAATGTTCTGATTTTCATGTACTCTGTGAATTAGATCATTGATAAGTAGTAATAAGAACAGCTTCTCAGTTGTTTTTAATAGCTTATATAACTTTATATAGCTTATTGTAAGTTTATTATAGTGTAAACTTGTTCTGAATTCAAGATTTGAAGAAAGTCAACAAAAGTCAACTGAAGTGGTAATAAGCTGATTCATGGGTTTAGAAGCTAAGCTGGATGGTTTTTCTGGTTTCTAGCTTGTTGACAACAAGCTAGGAGTTGTTTTCTGGTCCTTGTTCTCTTGTTCCATAGCTTTGACAGTTGTAAGCTTTTTCTCATTTTTTGCTTATTTACCATAGTACTGTACTAGTGCTTCTTATCAGCTGATTATTGTTCTTATTTGCTATTTGATAGTTTATAAGTAGATTTGATCAGTCTTGTCAGTAGTTTAATAGCTTATTCTTTACTTTGCTTAAAAATCTTAAAAAAGACCAAAAACAGTCAAAAGTAGTATAGCTTAATATTGTGCTTATTTCTGTGTTAAAAGTTGCTAATTATAGTTCATTTAAGTTAGTTAATAATTAAAATCAACTCTTTTAGTTTAAAATATTGAATTTCCTTTGTAAAATCACCACAGTCACCCCATTAAGGAGTGTTTGGTTAAACTAGTCAAACTGGTCAAACTATCATTTACTGTATATTTGCAACTTTCCCAACTTTGATCAGCTTAATCTTGCCCATTTTAAGCTGTTTTGAAGATCAGATTGGCAACATAGATAGAAAATCCAATTATATGCAGTCTATGTTAATTTTAGACCCTAAGTAGTCTATTTAAGCTATAATAAGCTCCAAGCTTATTGGGCACTTGTTCTTGGTTTTCCTGAGTCAATTTGAGCCCACTTAGTGAGTATATAAAAGGTGTTTAAGGTCATTTGTACTTGTGCAAATTCTGCACAACATCTGCACAACACAGCAGACTCAGTGGTTTCAACTGCTAAACTTGTGTCTAATTGAGGATCTATTGGGTGTTTTGTGATGGGGCTTTTAGGTTTTTAGAGTACTCAATAGTATTGGCAACCATTTGCCCCCATAATCTTCAACTTATCTGCTTATTTGATTGCTTATTTCTGCTCTGCAAGTTGGAGATATTTCTGAATTTTCTGCATAAGTTGTGAAATAGCCAACTGCTTATCTTGCTTAAATTCTTGTGCTTATTTGTAATTTTAAGTTGTTTTGAGCTTATTTTAGCATATTAATCTGTTTCTGAGCCTTTGGTACTTTTTAGTGCTCATTAGCTTATTTTTGGGCTTATTGTAAACTGCTTATCTGCCTAAATCATCCTATTAAGCTTAGATAACTTTTCATTTTATTTTTCCTATCTTTTAATTTATATTTTAGAATTATCTGTAAATTTTCATAATTTTCTGAATAGTTTTGATATTTTTAATCTTTTTTATTAGTTTCTATTAGTAATTAAATCATAATAAATAGAATATTAATCAGAAAAATATAAATCTAATTTTGATAATTTTATTTTGTCATTTTTAATCTAGGAAAAATATAATTTTATTTTTAGACCTTAAGAAAAACCAAAAATAGAAATAAAGTGATAGCTTCTATTTAATAGAATTTATCTTTTTAAATTTTAATTAAGTAATTTTCATTTTTATAATTTTCTTAGCTTCTATTTACTTAATAATATTTTTATAAAAAGTTTTAGATTTTTCTTTGTTCATTTAGTATTTTTTATAAATTTAAATAGTTTAATAAGTAATTAAATAAATAAATAATTAATAATAATTAAATAAAAAGTGTTAAAAATATAATTTAAGTTTTTAAATAAGTTTTAAGTCATTTTACATTTTTAGGTTTTAAATTTCATAAATTTTATAATATTTCAGTCTTTATCCCGTTTTAGATTTTCTGTTACGCGTTTTTAGGTTAATTAATTCGCGTTTAATTTTATTGTGCATATTTGTTTTAATTTGTTATTTAGATTTGTTAACAAAGCAAAATCTCAAATAACCCTTTTCCATTTCAATAACACTTGATCACAACTCATCTCTAAACACAATTTCACATCTCGTTGGGAAACGACCCAGGTGATCACTTGCCTGGTTTCACACTACACACGAGTATTCGTTCTGAGACTGTTTATATTTATATATACGTTTTCAGACGGATCAAATTTTGGCGCCGCTGCCGGGGAGGTGTGCTGCGTGTTTTAAACGTTTTGCAGTATCGTGTTTTTGAGATCCAATATGTGCATATCTTCTATCTCTTGTATATTCATCATATATAAAGCAAAACGCTCGTGAAGTTAATTCGTTTAACGGATCGAGTACCAAAAATATCGTATTTCAATTTCCCATAAACCATATAAAAAACAAAAATATTTTTCTTTTTCTATACATATTATCATAAAAAAAAAAAAAAAAAAAAAAAAAAAAAAAAAAAAAAACATCAAAAATATTTTCTGTTTTCTTTAATAAATAACAATAATAAAATTTACCATCGAGAACCAAGACAGAGTACTACCTAACTGGGGGTACGACCATAATAAGTTCCCAGACCAAAGATTTAAAACTTGTCTTTGTATCACTTGCGAATATCGGCTCACCTTTAATTGATAAACAAACTCTAACGGAGGTTTAAGGATAGTCTGACATTAAATTGTCGGACTAAAAGAAGCGGGTTTTTAAGGAGCATTAAGTTGCCCACCTTTGCTTCTCCGCCACTCTGTGCGTTTATCTTTTAGAGAGCTACCGTACGCTTGTTGATTATTGGTTTAAGTTCACTTGTGTTTTGCTTCTGTCTTGTTTTAATTGGAATATTTTACTTAGTGCATGCGCACTCGTTCTTCCACGTCATCAAGCCCTTTACGTGAACTCGTAAATATTTCGAGAAAACATAATCGTAGACGTGCTGCCCAAATAGTCGAACCCGAGATTCGTACTGTTCCCACTGATAATATGGCAGACAATCGCACAATGGCGGAAATGCTCCGTGCACCCACTGAGGGTTACGGAGATGCCATCGTTTTACCAGCCATCGATTCTGATCATTTTGAACTGAAAACACATTTGATTCAGCTCGTTTCTACCAACCAATTCCACGGGTTTGAACGAGAGGATCCTTATGCACACATTCGTTGGTTCAACAAACTGACCTCTACAATCAATTACAAAAATGTGCCGCAAACAGTGATCAAATTGATGCTATTTCCATTCTCACTTGAGGGGGCAGCCCGAATCTGGCTGGATAAAGAACCCCCTCGATCCATTGAAACTTGGGAAGATCTAGTGCAGAAGTTTGTCAATTATTTCTTCCCTCCATCAAAGACGACTAATTTAAAAAATGAAATTGCTGGTTTTCGTCAAAGTTTCGATGAAAATTTCGGAGAGGCATGGGAGAGATTTAAAGATCTCCTAAGAAAATGCCCACATCACGATTTTACGGAGTTACAACAGATAAATACGTTTTATAATGGGTTAACCCAAAACGATCAAGATGCACTTAACGCAGCCGCTGGTGGCAATATCTTGAATCGTCGACCTAGAGAGGTGGTTGAAATTTGTGAAAATAAATCAAAAGTTCCTATTTCTCGAAACAAAGTGAATGTTCCTGTCACTCCTGCCTCGTCATCCGGTAACTCCTCAGAGTTAGCCTTTTTAAACGGATTCAATGCGTTGTATGATGAAGGAAATGAAAGAACTGAAGAGTGAAATTCACAAACCAGGACAAATTAAAGCAATAAACAAAGTGTGTGAAACTTGTGGTGGCCCACATGCGTATTATGATTGTCAAGCAACTGATGTTTCTCTTTACCCAGCTCCCGTAGCTGCAGTAAACCAAAATCAATACCGTCCGCATGCTGAGACTCAGTACCGAGCACCGAATGCTATGGTCCCACCTGGTTTTCCACCCGTGCCAAATCAGAATAATCAAAATCGCTTTGTTCAAAATCAGGGACAAAATTTCAACAATTCTCAAAATTTCAATCAAAACCGAGGTCAAAATCAGGGTAATTTTAACCAAAACCGTGGTCCAAATTTTAATCAAAACCAAGGTTCAAATAGAAATCAGACGTCCTCAGATGAGTTGCTTAAGCAATTCATGAAAACTCAAGAGGAAACAAATAAGACACAATATGAGACAAACCAGTTATTGATTGCTCAATTAAACCAGATAAAAAAGTCTTTAACTGATATACCTTCTACCTCGGGAGGTCTCCCAAGTAACACTGTTGTCAACCCAAGGGGTGAACTCAAAGCTGTCTCCACACGTAGTGGTAAAGCTCATGTTGAACTCAAGGTGAAAAAGGACCCGGTACTTCCCACTAACAATGGAAGTGCTAAAAACGTCCAACCTTCGGTCATCCAAAATTCTACACCACCAATTGCTCCCCAACCGTCAAGAATCGATCCTACTCTTTCACGATTTACGGTTAAAAGTTTGTCAACCAAACTTAGTGAGCAAAGAACAGCCAGATA
This sequence comes from Artemisia tridentata subsp. tridentata, assembly GCA_021014915.2. Classification (NCBI taxonomy): domain Eukaryota; kingdom Viridiplantae; phylum Streptophyta; class Magnoliopsida; order Asterales; family Asteraceae; genus Artemisia; species Artemisia tridentata. Next base: position 272,837,001 of record CP139501.1, on the reverse strand, counting down.
TTATTCCGAGATGCTCAATGCTGTTCCTGTCAGTGTACTGGATGACAGTGATGAGGATGAGGACACAACTTTCGTCAAAGCTATCACCACTCGGAGTGGTGCTGCTTATGAGGGGCCCGCTGGCCCTATTCCTCCTCCGTTGTTTGAAATGGAAAAAGAGACGGAGGATACAACGGACAAAGTGCAAATTCCAATCCCACAAAGTACAGCACAAGTCCATCCTCCGGTTGGCCCTAAAAAGAAATCCAAACCAGGAGTTGTCTTTGAAACTGTTGAGACTCCTGAAGTCATTGCCCCTAAATCCAAACCTTATATTCCTTACCCATCGCGCTTAAATGAACAAAAGCTCCGTGAGAAGGCTGGTCAACAAATGGACAAATTCTTTCAAATCTTTAGAGAATTACATTTTGACATAACTCTTGCGGATGCTATCATTCTGATGCCCAAGTTTGCATCAACAATCAAACACTTGTTAAGCAACAAGGAAAAACTGATTGAAATGGCTAAAACTCCAGTAAATGAGAACTGCTCAGCGGTTATCTTGAAAAAGCTTCCGGAGAAGCTTGGAGATCCTGGAAAGTTTCTACTACCTTGTGTATTTCCGGGAATGGTTGAATGCTATGCCTTAGCAGATCTAGGTGCAAGTATCAACCTGATGCCTCATTCAGTATGGAAGAAACTTTCTCTTCCGGCTCTTACTCCTACCTGCATGACTCTTGAGCTTGCAGATCGAACCATATCTCATCCTCGCGGCATTGCCGAAGATGTATTTCTGAAAATAGGAAAGTTCCATTTTCCAGATGACTTTGTGGTTGTTGACTTCGACGCAGATCAAAAGGTTCCTCTCATTCTTGGAAGAGGATTCCTAAAAACGGGCCATGCTCTTATTGATGTATTTAAGCATGAGATCACCTTGCGTGTGGATAATGAAGCTGTTACTTTTAACCATGATCAAACATCGAAGTACTCCTCAAATTATGATTCTAAATCGGTTAACCGAATAGATGTCATTGACATTGCTTCGGAGGAGTACTCTCAAGAAACTCTTGGTTATTTTCATAATTCTGTGAGTGGTGATCCCACTCCATTTTCTCAACCTATCATTTCCGACTCTTCCCCTTCTCTCCCTCCGTCTGAGGGAAGTAATTCCAATTTGGAAGAGATCGAGGCTTTTCTCAAGTGTGATTCATTTCTGGAAGGAATTGATAACGCTGAGATTGATCTGGAGGGAGATATTCTTCTTCTTGAGAAATTGTTGAAACAGGACAATTCTTCTCCTCTCCCTCCCGTTGAACTTCATAAGAAAGAAATCAAGTCAGTTGAAAAAACTGATAAATTTCCTGAGATCCAGTTTAAGGACTTGCCTCCTCCGCTTGAAATTCTTGAGGAGGAAGTTCTTGTCTTAATTGCTATCCAGATCTCTCTTCTTCCCTTCACCTACCCGGTGATTTCCCCTATCTTTCACTCATTCGGGAGTGAGGATATTACCTTTGATCCCGGCATTGTCCATCTAACATTGGTTTAAATGCCGGATTTATCTCATCGGTGTGGAACTTTCACATACTTCAATGTTGTCCGAACATCTAAAATGAAAGTCCGATTGAGATGGTTTCTTCCACTTGCTTCCCCATGAACAAATGAATGCGGGGTCGAGTCGAGCTAAGTGACTCGGTGAACAAAAATATTAGCCCACCATATGGGTTTTCACCCATATTTCTGTCTTCTTTCCCCTTTCTACCACCTAAGTGTGGGGGAGATGCCCCACATGTTGTATATATGTAAAAAAAAAAAAAAAAAAAAAATGTATATATAAAATAATGGCTATTAGTATTTCCCTTTCACGTTCTAAGTGTGGGGGGGAATTCTAGCGAATTTGATCAAATGTACCATCTAGTACCCTCATTTTAGCCAAAATTTTAAAATTTTTTCTCACTTAGAACGCAATAAATGGTTATCAGTCCGCCATGTCTAACCCACATAAGGATTGGCTAATCCAGGAGCAAACGGCTCTTGGTAAAGATATATCAAATCCGTTTATGGCTTACAATTTGCCGAAAATTGTATGGTATTCGACTCACCATATCTTTATAAGTGAAGAGTTGGCTAGCCCGCAAGGTTATGGCTTGTGGTAAAGGCAGTGAAAAACCATGATTGGTAATCAGCTCACCAAAGATAATAGTGATAATTTATCTAAGAGTTGGCTAGTCCAGAAGCAAACGGCTTTTGGTAAAGACAAATCAAAACCGTTGACAGCTGATGGTTTGCTCAAAATCATTTGGTTATCATTGTACCAAAGTATCACATACTAAAACATTGGCTACTCCAGAAGTAATGGCTTTTGGTAAAGATGATGAAGCGAAAAGTGTACCGCTTTTAAGGGGTCATTTAAGCCCGAAATCGTATTTATTTGATCAAATATTGCCCTAAATCGTTCCTTTTGTCATTTTAGGTACTTTTGAGGAGAAATCTGGAAAAGGAGGCATTTTGGACGTTTTTGGAGCATAAAAGTGAAGAAAACGACAAAGTCTCAAAATTGTGCTGGAAAGTACCTTTGACGGCGTCAGGATTTGTTCTGGACGGCGTCATGGCTTGGCAAAAGTGGTGGATATGAAAATTACTCATGATAAGCCAGAGAAATTTGCATGGGAATTCTGACGGCGTCACCCTTTGGAGTGATCAAGGTCGTCACGGCTTAATTTAAAGAGGGACGGCGTCAAGCCTTGATAAGCCAGAACGGATTTTGGAGAGCTAAAGAGGGACGGCGTCAAGAAGGCCATCCGGGAACCCTAAAAGCGGCGAGGTGACGGCGTCACACTCCATAACGTGACGCCGTCAGATCTGAAAGTCTATATATAGTTTTGCAATTTTTTGTCATTAGTGTGGAACTTTGTGTGTGAAAAACCCTAAGACGATTTTAGCAGCTTTTTCAAGGCTTTTTGCCTTGAGATCTTCCATGTTACATTGAAGATAAGTTATCAATTAATCATTCAATATGTCTATGTGTTGTTTGATTCTATCTTGTTCTTGTCTTTTGTTTAACATGCTAGGCTAGATTTATCTTGTGTTTGCTTAGATCTAATGAAACCTAGCTATTGATTATTGGTTATTAGTGTGTTATTAGTTGTATTGGATGATTGTTTATCTATGTTAGGCTTAAGAAAACTGGCTAACCTCCTATTCGGTAACTTGCTTGAACGTCTTAAGAAGCATGAACCAATGCGTACTAAGGTTTTTATGGTTGTATTTAATGCATGAGCGAATTCTAGTGATCCCATGTTAGGAGCTTCCTAGCCGGCTCGACATAGGAGTGAAGTAGGAGCTTGTAGAGTTGGGGAAGTACGTACGCCACCCCACGATTGGTATTAAGGAATACACCCGTCATCCACGCAATTAATACACACTAATCAACCGGTAAAAGATAGTTAGGGAGTAAGGAAATCTAAGTAAACACATTTCTCTCCACATAAGTTTTACCACCTTTTCATTTTCAGTTATTTTATTTTATTTGCATTCGTAGTTATTTGGGTTAGTTGACTAGCAACTAATTCCGCCCACTCCTTCAAAACCCGAGATTTTACTTGCTTTCATAAAAATATAAAAACATAAAAAGAATCTTCTCTCACCCCTAGACCTATTAGAGTAGTTTTTCAATCCTAACGAACACTATTCCCTGTGGAGAACGATCAATCCCCCGTACTTACCACTACACTATACTACATCGGTCAGGTACACTGCCTGGTGGGGTTGTAAGCCTCTTGAGATCCCTCGAGAGGTAAAACCTGTTGTAAGGTTGCAAAACCACGCATCAAGTTTTTGGCGCCGTTGCCGGGGAATAGTTATTGTTTAGGTTGAATTTTTATTTTATTAGGTCTACTCACTAGATTCCTTTCTAGTGAGATTTTTATTTTTCTTTTTATTAAATTTCTTTAGTCTATCTTTTTCTTTGTGCCCTTTGTTTGTAAAACCATTTTCATTTGTCACCATGGCGGATGAAATTCCATTTAGATCATTAACAATAGAGGAACAATTACTTTACACGGATAGATTTGCTTCCTGTTGTTCCAATGAATTTTTAAGTGATCTTAGATATATACAAGAGGAGATGGGTATAAAGTTTGATAGGTTTGATGAATTATGTGCATGTGTGGCTTCTTTTAAACAATCATTGTTAGGATCAACTCCTTTTAATAAGACCCTTTGGAAAAATTTTGAGGAAAGCCTCCTAACCGTGAACCATAAGTTTAATGAATTAATGGGTTCGTATACATCACAACTTGAGGAAACAATTGAGGAGGATTTAGCCGAACATGAGCATATTGAGCAAAAAGACCTAGGTTTTATGATCAATGACTTTGAATCTCAAGGAACACATGATGAATCCTTTAGGCAAATTGAACATAGTAATCATGTTATCGGGGAAGATTCTTATGAATCGGACTTAGAACTTGAAATGGCTAGAGAAGGATTCGAGATACTTAGGAACATGTTTGGGTTAGATTCTACTAAAACACATGATGTGGATATAATTGATATAGAGACAAGGAAGGATGAGGTAAATAACACAAACCTACAAATTACCCCACAAGTCCTACCATCATTCGAGGCATACACACCGCCCGTGACTTACCCGGAAGAAGTAGAAGGGACTATAGGAACCCCAATTGAAGTAGAACCTTTGGAAGAAACAAAACTAGAAGAAATAGGTTTGAATACTTGTAGTCATAACCTTTCTTTTAGTTCTATGGAAGTTCCTAGTTTTGATGAACCGGAGCCTAAACCAAAACCGTTACCTAATCTTCCATCCTTAGATGTGAACTTAGGAATTGAAAAAGGTCCCGATCCACCCATCAAACCATATAGTACGGATAGTCTTACGTTGGAGGTAGTAGACTTTAAGCCTTATAGTGAGGAAGCCAACATAGGAGTGAACCATAACCTTTCATACTTACATCACCCATTCATGATTGATCACAAGAAACATTATGGGTTTAAACCGGGTTTATTAGGTCAAGATGGATTCCCAACTAGGAATCTCTCAAAGTTGATAGAAGATGATCCCTTTTTAGGAGAAAACTTTAATTCACCCATTGACCAAAGTGAACTAGGTAAGGTTATGATGAAAGGAGCACACCCCTTTCAGTATATAATTCATCCACCACTCTTTCCTCACGCGGCATACTTCCACCAAGATGGTGTGTATCGCTACTATCACCCGCACTTAATCCTAAGTGTAGTAAAAACCTCTCCTTTATCCGTTAAATAAGGGTAGAGTCAGGCTCGTGACTCGAACAAAAACAAGCGCTTCTTGGGAGGCAACCCAAGCTTTATTTGCTTTGTGTGTTTATTTATTTGTTTGTTTAGTTTTATTTGCTTCCGTATGTGTATTTAATTTTTATTATTATTGATTCATGCTCAAAACTAAATTGTGAAAATGCTTTATCTTGTTTTTAACTTCGTCTTAACTACATATAAAGGTATTTTGCAAAAGATAAGTGTAAGGGAAATCCAAATCGGTTTATTAGAACAAATGAACATGAATCGTAATAATATTAAATTAACATACATATTAGAATTTGTTTGAGTCAAATGCTTGTATCGAGTCATAATGATGTTTTGCAGGAATTCCAGGAAGTAAGGTATAGGTTTTTCCAGAAATTTTCCGGAAACTTAACATGAAAATTCTGTCAGATCATTTCTGACGGCGTCAGGCTTTACAACCTGACGGCGTCAGGTTTTAATCTTCTGAAATTTTTGAAAGTTTTGTTTTCATAAAAAGTTTTTACTAAATCTCTAACTTATAAATTCCAGGAATCTGCAAAATAATCATTCCACAAGCCTTATATCCTTATATATAGATTTATCCCGCCGATGTTATGCAGGTTTTCGTGTTTGTTTTCTCAGGTTTAACAGGTTATTTTGGACAAGGAAATGTATGTGGAGTCAAGCTTTTGGCGATGCATTAGTTTTGGAGCTTCTACATTCTCTTGGAAGAAGATCTAACCATGTTACCTCATTATCCACCGAGCGAATCAGGGGAGTATTTGATTTCATTCGTTTACCTTATTACTTTTACATCTTGTTATTTGAACATTGGGGACAATGTTCATCTTAAGTGTAAGGGGGGGTAAAATACGATACTTTAGAGAATGCTATTACGCTTGATTTTTTGTTTGTTTAATGGTAGATGTGTAATAAAACTGAGATAAATACCTGTTAGGGCAATTTTAGTGCCAAATTTAAATTTTTTTACAACATATAGGAGTGAAACTTTTTTCTTAATGAGCGTCTCGTGGATAGGAGTTATATGACTAGCACAAAAACCGTACCACTAAAAAATTTTCCACCCCCAAATATGTGAGGTTCGCCCCTAGAATTGGTAGGAAAAGCATTTATGCTATGATGTGTGTACCGGTAGCACTTAGATTCTAGAACTTGCGTTAGGACCATTCCGAGGCCACAAGTGAGACTACATTCGTGTAGTTAGATTTACTACATGATAAGAGGCATTAGGATTAACCCATTGTTTTACACCTGTGATTTTGTTATAATTACGTTGGCTACATTGGTCAAGTAATTCTCCCACACCCTTTGCGTTGTACTCATTTTTAGTACACGATACCCCTAGTACACCCCTCAGAGCCTATCTTTTCGTTTCGACCTTTAAGCATTTTACTTAAAGGAAGAATTTGTTTACACCCCACTTAAATGTACACCCAAATCGCCTTAGCCTACCTTGTGTGCACTTATCTTTAGTGCATTATTGTGACAACATTTGTTTAAACCCTTAGTTAATTATCTAATTGATTACATGGTTGCTAAGTCGAGTCATATCCTTGTACATATTGTTTTGGGACGATTGGGACTCATGGGTAAAGTACTAGTGTAATGGAGTAATGGGGAAGAACATCGTTTATTACCCCCATTTGTGTTAAATATTTTAAAAGTACTCCAAGTGTTTTAATTATCTTAATTCGAGTCATTAGAATAGTATTTGTAAAGTTATGTAAAAGTTCAAGTGTAAGGGGAATGCAAACACCCTATGATGTATTATTTTGGATGGTAGGGCAAGAGTGTATGAAAAAAATAAAAAAAATAAAATAAATAAATAAATAAAATCAAGAAAAATACAAAAAGAATGAGAAAATGAAAAATAGAAAAAAACATACGGACTACCATCCCGTTTCATTTTATGTTTATTTTATGTTTTTGTTATTTTGTTTTTAGCTTAAGATTGAGTCTAGTCTTAGCTTAGCAACATTGTATAGTACATGTAATTAATCAAGATCTTTAACTCGCCACCAGTAAAATATCCTTTATCCAATAAAACCGTGTTTTCCTTTTCCCTACACCTAACGTTATAACCCGTTTAAAAGCCCTCTTTGATAGTTTATCTTAGGTGCTTACGCCTAGTGGAGGAGGTTTTTGATCCTTTCCCAAGCCTATGGTAATCTATTTGCTATGACAGGTAGTGAGAGATATTATCCGTTTTCATTTATGAGATTTATTATGATGATACTTGAGAGATGTGAGTATCTAAACACTACTTGTGAGGTGCTAGTTTGTAATCTCCGTGCTTATTATGATTAAAGTGGAACGAATATTTGTTGTAATTACTTTTATGTTAGCATTAAATGACCCCTAACTTGTATTTTGATTAGAATAAAAGCGCATTTGCTTGAGGACAAGCAAATCTCAAGTGTAAGGGTATTTGATGAAGCGAAAAGTGTACCGCTTTTAAGGGGTCATTTAAGCCCTAAATCGTATTTATTTGATCAAATATTGCCCTAAATCGTTCCTTTTGTCATTTTAGGTACTTTTGAGGAGAAATCTGGAAAAGGAGGCATTTTGGACGTTTTTGGAGCATAAAAGTGAAGAAAACGACAAAGTCTCAAAATTGTGCTGGAAAGTACCTTTGACGGCGTCAGGATTTGTTCTTGACGGCGTCATGGCTTGGCAAAAGTGGTGGATATGAAAATTACTCATGATAAGCCAGAGAAATTTGCATGGGAATTCTGACGGCGTCACCCTTTGGAGTGATCAAGGTCGTCACGACTTAATTTAAAGAGGGACGGCGTCAAGCCTTGATAAGCCAGAACGGATTTTGGAGAGCTAAAGAGGGACGGCGTCAAGAAGGCCATCCGGGAACCCTAAAAGCGGCGAGGTGACGGCGTCACACTCCATAACGTGACGCCGTCAGATCTGAAAGTCTATATATAGTTTTGCAATTTTTTGTCATTAGTGTGGAACTTGTGTGGAACTTTGTGTGTGAAAAACCCTAAGACGATTTTAGCAGCTTTTTCAAGGCTTTTTGCCTTGAGATCTTCCATGTTACATTGAAGATAAGTTATCAATTAATCATTCAATATGTCTATGTGTTGTTTGATTCTATCTTGTTCTTGTCTTTTGTTTAACATGCTAGGCTAGATTTATCTTGTGTTTGCTTAGATCTAATGAAACCTAGCTATTGATTGTTGGTTATTAGTGTGTTATTAGTTGTATTGGATGATTGTTTATCTATGTTAGGCTTAAGAAAACTGGCTAACCTCCTATTCGGTAACTTGCTTGAACGTCTTAAGAAGCATGAACCAATGCGTACTAAGGTTTTTATGATTGTATTTAATGCATGAGCGAATTCTAGTGATCCCATGTTAGGAGCTTCCTAGCCGGCTCGACATAGGAGTGAAGTAGGTGCTTGTAGAGTTGGGGAAGTACGTACGCCACCCCACGATTGGTATTAAGGAATACACCCGTCATCCACGCAATTAATACACACTAATCAACCGGTAAAAGATAGTTAGGGAGTAAGGAAATCTAAGTAAACACATTTCTCTCCACATAAGTTTTACCACCTTTTCATTTTCAGTTATTTTATTTTATTTGCATTCGTAGTTATTTGGGTTAGTTGACTAGCAACTAATTCCGCCCACTCCTTCAAAACCCGAGATTTTACTTGCTTTCATAAAAATATAAAAAACATAAAAAGAATCTTCTCTCACCCCTAGACCTATTAGAGTAGTTTTTCAATCCTAACGAACACTATTCCCTGTGGAGAACGATCAATCCCCCGTACTTACCACTACACTATACTACATCGGTCAGGTACACTGCCTGGTGGGGTTGTAAGCCTCTTGAGATCCCTCGAGAGGTAAAACCTGTTGTAAGGTTGCAAAACCACGCATCAAAAGAGATAAAATCCATTAAAACTTCATAAAAGATTGCTAGGGACTAGCAATAGTTTAGTGTGGGGGATTTGATATGTGTCTAAATACACATATATTTTACCCGGTTTAAACCCACATAAACGATCAAAAGCACACAAATAGCCATAAATGTTATAAATATCATGAAAATGTGTTTTTATATGTTTCAGATGCAAAATTATTAAAATTAAGTGAAAACGAATAAAGTTTGCATAAATGGCAAGTCTAGTCCCTCGAATTTCAAAAGTTGTCAAAATTAGTCCCCGGGTGTTTTAAAATGGAAAATCATGTTTTATAACCCTTGTACTATTCACACTTGACAAGATTGGCCCTTTTGATAAACTTTTGGAAATTTACATATTTAACCCCTCAAAATCCAAAAATGACATAAATGGTCCCTGGAGGTTTAAAAAGTGGAAAATTACATCTATGATCCTTGGGTTATTCACATATGGCAATTATGGTACTTGTGATAATTTTGGAAACTTGACAGTTTCAGCCCCTCAACTATTCAGCAATTACAAGTTTGGTCCCTATGTTTAACTACCCAAAAATCCAAATCCTTAAATCCAAAACCGGATCACTAATACCCATTTACCTATCCCATTTACCCAACCCAATCATTTACCCAACCCAGCCTACCTCATACCCATTTACCCAAGCCCAATTAAAATAAGCCCAACCCCAACACTGAGTTTAACAACTCAGTCAAACCATTGGTCAAACCCGTCTCCTAAAACCACCATCCCGCCAAACCACTCAGTCACCCCCCACCTCACCAATACCACTCACCACATCATTCCCTCCCTCCATACATGTTACCTAACATTGCCAAAAGCATTAAATGCTTCTCTTCCACTCCCACTAGCTAAATCAGAGGAAAATTCCACTTGCCATGTTTCCCGCCAAAAGTGAGTTTGGACGAATGAGATTAAATTGGAGCAATTCAAGGGTGGGGATATGTTCAAGGATGTCGATTAGGGTTTTCCCATTTCAGTTTAGTATAAATAGAATGTAATGTAGCTCAATTAAAAAGAGTGTGAAAAAAGTAGTGTAAAATTAGTGTAATCGTATTTCCATTTCAGTAGCAATAAATTGTAATATCAAGTTTCAATCAATCAATACAAAGTAATCTTAGTGTGTTTATTGTTGTTCTTGGTTTATTTGTCAGTAGTTAATGTTTATTCCAATGTTCTGATTTTCATGTACTCTGTGAATTAGATCATTGATAAGTAGTAATAAGAACAGCTTCTCAGTTGTTTTTAATAGCTTATATAACTTTATATAGCTTATTGTAAGTTTATTATAGTGTAAACTTGTTCTGAATTCAAGATTTGAAGAAAGTCAACAAAAGTCAACTGAAGTGGTAATAAGTTGATTCATGGGTTTAGAAGCTAAGCTGGATGGTTTTTCTGGTTTCTAGCTTGTTGACAACAAGCTAGGAGTTGTTTTCTGGTCCTTGTTCTCTTGTTCCATAGCTTTGACAGTTGTAAGCTTTTTCTCATTTTTTGCTTATTTACCATAGTACTGTACTAGTGCTTCTTATCAGCTGATTATTGTTCTTATTTGCTATTTGATAGTTTATAAGTAGATTTGATCAGTCTTGTCAGTAGTTTAATAGCTTATTCTTTACTTTGCTTAAAAATCTTAAAAAAGACCAAAAACAGTCAAAAGTAGTATAGCTTAATATTGTGCTTATTTCTGTGTTAAAAGTTGCTAATTATAGTTCATTTAAGTTAGTTAATAATTAAAATCAACTCTTTTAGTTTAAAATATTGAATTTCCTTTGTAAAATCACCACAGTCACCCCATTAAGGAGTGTTTGGTTAAACTAGTCAAACTGGTCAAACTATCATTTACTGTACATTTGCAACTTTCTCAACATTGATCAGCTTAATCTTGCCCATTTTAAGCTGTTTTGAAGATCAGATTGGCAACATAGATAGAAAATCCAATTATATGCAGTCTATGTTAATTTTAGACCCTAAGTAGTCCATTTAAGCTATAATAAGCTCCAAGCTTATTGGGCCCTTGTTCTTGGTTTTCCTGAGTCAATTTGAGCCCACTTAGTGAGTATATAAAAGGTGTTTAAGGTCATTTGTACTTGTGCAAATTCTGCACAACATCTGCACAACACAGCAGACTCAGTGGTTTCAACTGCTGAACTTGTGTCTAATTGAGGATCAATTGGGTGTTTTGTGATGGGGCTTTTAGGTTTTTAGAGTACTCAGTAGTATAGGCAACCATTTGCCCCCATAATCTTCAACTTATCTGCTTATTTGATTGCTTATTTCTGCTCTGCAAGTTGGAGATATTTCTGAATTTTCTGCATAAGTTGTGAAACAGCCAACTGCTTATCTTGCTTAAATTCTTGTGCTTATTTGTAATTTTAAGTTGTTTTGAGCTTATTTTAGCATATTAATCTGTTTCTGAGCCTTTGGTACTTTTTAGTGCTCATTAGCTTATTTTTGGGCTTATTGTAAACTGCTTATCTGCCCAAATCATCCTATTAAGCTTAGATAACTTTTCATTTTATTTTTCCTATCTTTTAATTTATATTTTAGAATTATCTGTAAAGTTTCATAATTTTCTGAATAGTTTTGATATTTTTAATCTTTTTTATTAGTTTCTATTAGTAATTAAATCATAATAAATAGAATATTAATCAGAAAAATATAAATCTAATTTTGATAATTTTCTTTTGTCATTTTTAATCTAGGAAAAATATAATTTAATTTTTAGACCTTAAGAAAAACCAAAAATAGAAATAAAGTGATAGCTTCTATTTAATAGAATTTATCTTTATAAATTTTAATTAAGTAATTTTCATTTTTATAATTTTCTTAGCTTCTATTTACTTAATAATATTTTTATAAAAAGTTTTAGATTTTTCTTTGTTCATTTAGTATTTTTTTATAAATTTAAATAGTTTAATAAGTAATTAAATAAATAAATAATTAATAATAATTAAATAAAAAGTGTTAAAAATATAATTTAAGTTTTTAAATAAGTTTTAAGTCATTTTACATTTTTAGGTTTTAAATTTCATAAATTTTATAATATTTCAGTCTTTATCCCGTTTTAGATTTTCTGTTACGCGTTTTTAGGTTAATTAATTCGCGTTTAATTTTATTGTGCATATTTGTTTTAATTTGTTATTTAGATTTGTTAACAAAGCAAAATCTCAAATAACCCTTTTCCATTTCAATAACACTTGATCACAACTCATCTCTAAACACAATTTCACATCTCGTTGGGAAACGACCCAGGTGATCATTTGCCTGGTTTCACACTACACACGAGTATTCGTTCTGAGACTGTTTATATTTATATATACGTTTTCAGACGAATCACGGCTAAAAGTCATGGAGTGTCAGACCAACCACTCCTAAAGACTTTATAGTCCATTCCCATTGGTTCTTGGAAATGACAATTACTGTTGTAATTGTCAGACACGCTTGCTTCAACAAGTTGTAGTTTTTTAATCACTTTTACTCTTTTATACTTGTGTATAAATAGGTTCAAAAGGAGAGAAGTTGTGTGTGTTTTGTACATTGAAAGCTTAGACTTTTACAAAGCAACTTCTCTCCTACAAAGAGTAACGTATCCCTGAGATAGCTCAGTGGGTTGAATTGTTACCACTCAAAGCAAATCTTGAGTTTAGATAGGAGACACCACCATACCTTGTCTGTTCAATCCCAAGTGTTTGTTCAGCAAAACACTTGGGTAATAGATTCTTTGATTCATTTCTAATAAGAATTTAAACGTTGAAAAATACTTGTGTGTTTTTACTTTTACGTTTTCATTAATCTGTTAGAATTAATCATAACATTGTATTAGTCATAAACACGAATTGATTAACTTTCTAGTTAACTCTAAGCGTGTTAAGGGAACAACAAGTGGTATCAGAGCCTCTGGTTTATAAAATCTTTCAAAACTAACCAAGAGTGCTCAAGGTTTTTAAAACCAAGATCCTACTATGGCTGATATTAATGTACCCCAACTGGTCGATAAAAAGAGTGGCAGCTATTCTGCTGTTGCACCCAGACTAGAAGCTGGAAAATTTAGCAAATGGAAAAAACGTATGATTTGCTATTTAACTGGTATGGAACCTTACTACATCACCTGTATCAGGGATGGCCCATTTTTCCCTAAGACTGCTGCAGGGCTAAACAAGCCTGAGGCACAATGGACCATTGATGAGAGGAGGGTGGTCAATCAAGACCAGCGCCTTAAAAGCATTCTTATATCTTGTCTTCCTGACGATATAATGGAATCAGTCATCAACTGTTTAACAGCCAAGCAAACTTGGGATGACTTGGTTAATAGCTTTGAGGGCCCCTCAGATACCAAGGAAAACAGGGTCATGGACCTGAAACTTGAGTATAATACTTTCAGGGCAAAAGACTCTGAAAGTCTCTCTCAGACTTATACCAGATACAAGACTTTGATAAACGAACTATCAAATGATGGTGTAGTATTATATAAGCATGAGACAAATGTTGGCTTTGTCAACAGTCTCCCTGAGAAGTGGCTAAACTTCTCACAAGGCCTGAGGAATGCTAATCACATTCAGACCCTTGAGCTCCCTGAAATCTATAGGAAATTTGTCTATGAGGACAACTTGATCTCAAGGAGATATCCTGACTCAAAAGCTCTTGAGTCCAAAAAGGCCTTAACCTCCACACCCATATCAACTGATTTTTATACTAATGGTGTTGTGCAGGACCTTCAAGAGGATTCTGAGGATGAAATTGATGAAAGGACTAGTGATGAGTACCTAAAAGATCTAAACTTGGAATTCCAATAGAGGGCACTCCTTGCTAGTTCAAAACGTTTCATCAAAAGAAACCAGTCCAACTTTTCTAAAGGAAAAGCAAATGAAACCACTGAATGCTTTAATTGTGGTAAAAAGGGTCATTTTGGTAGGGACTGTTATTCTAAAACCACCTCAGAACCCTCTTACAAATTTTCAAGAAATAGTTCCTCAGGAACTAGCAAGTTTGAACCTAGAATGTTTCAGTCGACCCAACAATTTCAAAACAAGGGTCAAAAAGACTTTGAAGCAAAATATAGGAAAGCCAAGGCTAAACTTGCAATTCTTGAAACTAATCCCTCTATGCCTCAGGCTGCTCAAACATCCAAACCTGTTCAGGCAAAGAACAAGGTTTTAGTTGCTGAAGCCTATGATTGGGATGAAGAAGAGGTCTCCTCAGATGAGGAAATTATAGTGAGTGCACTGATGGCACTCTCTGAAGGTGATCAGGTGGCTGTTGGGAAAAGCCATGCAAGGAATGGAGAGTGGGTAAATGATGAAGCGAAAAGTGTACCGCTTTTAGGGGGTCATTTAAGCCCTAAATCGTATTTATTTGATCAAATATTGCCCTAAATCGTTCCTTTTGTCATTTTAGGTACTTTGGAGAAGAAATCTGGAAAAGGAAGCATTTTGGACATTTTTGGAGCATAAAAGTGAAGAAAACGACAAAGTCTCAAAATCGGCTAGAAAAGTACCTTTGACGGCGTCATGGCTTGGAAAAATAGGTGGATATGAAAATTACTCATGATAAGCCAGAGAATTTTACAATGGAAAGTCTGACGGCGTCACCCTTTGAAGTGATCAAGGTCGTCACGGTTTAAGCTAAAGAGGGACGGCGTCAAGCCATATTCTGACGGCGTCAAGCCTTGATAAGCCAGAGCGGATTTTGGAGCACTAAAGAGGGACGGCGTCAGGAAGGCCATCCGGGAACCCTAGACACGGCGAGGTGACGGCGTCAAGATCTACAACGTGACGCCGTCAGCCCTTAAACTCTATATATAGTTTTGCAATTTTTTTGTCATTGGTGTGCAACTTTGTGAGGAGAAACCCTAAAGACGAATTTCTGCCATTTTTAAGGGTTTTCATACCCTTGGATCTCCCATATTTAATTGAAGATAAGTTATCATTTAATCAATCAATATGTCTATGTGTTGTTTGATTATATCTTGTTCTTGTCTTTTAATTAACATGCTAGGCTAGATTTATCTTGTGTTTGCTTAGATCTAATGAAACCTAGCTATTGATTATTGGTTATTAGTGTGTTATTAATTGTATTGGATGATTGTTCATCGATGTTAGGCTTAAGAAAACTAGCTAACTTCCTATTCGGTAACTTGCTTGAACGTCTTAAGAAACATGAACCAATGCGTACTAAGGTTTTTATGGTTGTATATAATGCATGAGCGAATTCTAGTGATCCCATGTTAGGAGCTTCCTAGCCGGCTCGACATAGGAGTGAAGTAGGAGCTTGTAGAGTTGGGGAAGTACGTACACCACCCCACGATTGGTATTAAGGAATACACCCGTCATCCACGCAATTAATACACACTAATCAACCGGTAAAAGATAGTTAGGGAGTAAGGAAATTTAAGTAAACACATTTCTCTCCACATAAGTTTCACAACTCTTTTCATTTTCAGTTATTTTATTTTATCTGCATTCGTAGTAATTTGGGTTAGTTGACTTGCAACTAATTCCGCCCACTCCTTCAAACCCGAGATTTTACTTGCTTTCATAAAAAAAATATAAAAATACAAAAAGAATCTTCCCTCACCCTTAAACCTACTAAAGTAGTTTTTCATACCTAACGAACACTATTCCCTGTGGAGAACGATCAATCCCCCGTACTTACCACTACACTATACTACATCGGTTAGGTACACTGCCTGGTGGGGTTGTAAGCCTCTTGAGATCCCTCGAGAGGTAAAACCTGTTGTAAGGTTGCAAAACCACGCATCAGTAAACATCACCATGAAGAAGGTAAACACTTTACTTTCAATGGATGATGATTCTGATTGGCAGTCTTACATGAATTATATTTGTGTAGATCTTAAATTTGTTGAGGAACAAAGGCTTAACATGTGTTCAAAATATAACAACAAGGTGTCAGAATTGAATAAATGTAGAGATGAATTGCTTGTACTAAAGCAAGCCAAATTAGAAACAGTAACTCTACAAATTTAGAACACTGAAATTTTGAAACAAAACCAAGCCCTACAAACTGAACTTAATAAAGAAAAAGTTGTCATCCAAGGCTGGACCAAAAAGAACCCCAAGGTCTTTGACACTATGGGATTAAGCTCTCAGAAAACCATTGGAATTGACCCTCTTATGGTTGATCCCAATGTGAGTCACAGTGAATTAACCTTTGTTCCAGCTAGCATATCTTTTGAGCAAGAAATGCTTCCCAAGTTGTAATACCTGAAATTTAGAACGCACGTAAAATGACCAAAATGCCACTGAAACTTTAAAAATGAATTAAAAACTTATAAAGTACCAAATAAATTCCAAATCTCTGGTAATGAGCTACATACGACATGAAATAATTTTAAGACAACATTTTAATATTTTTTGCAAGTCCCAAAATTTATATAAAACTGAGAATATTAATTTTAGTATTTATTTGATATTAAAAAAAAAAACACATTATAAAAGAGATAAATACAAATAAAAATAGGAAACAAATACCGAATCAAATTTCTTTGATTTTTGCCTAATCTAAACCGAATATTTTGAGTTCCATACCCCCTCCTAAGTCGGTTTTAAGCTTATATATAATTAAATCTTATTTGTTTTATTTATAAATTTCCGAAACCCTAAAATCCCTAAAAGTCGACACATAAAAATCCCTTGCATCCTCCATTCGAATTTCTGGGCAAGATCAAGTATTTTTCTGGTGTTCATCTGAGTTTAAAGAAGCAAGGAAAAATAATAGTTGGATTGTAGGAAGCTTCATTCGATCGTGGTTCTTTTTCTTGTTCGTTTTATACATCCGCAAGGTAACAAATCCCTACACTCAATCCGTACATTCTAATATTGATTTAGCATTTTTCTAATGTTAGTTAGGTTGTATATAGCTCATATAAATTGATAAACACGAATCATGCAAGCTAGAACAATCTTACAAAATTTTAAGAGCTAAAAACACACATAAATTCCAAATATACCCATACGATTTTTCTGAGGTTGGTTCATAATTTTTACGTGTTCTATGATGATCATAAAGGTCTGGAAAAATAGCTATTTGATTTGTGGAAGCTTAAATCTTTCGTGTTTGAATTATTGGTATAATCGGATTTAATGAAAATATAAGAAAAATAAGAAAAACCCTAGTAATGGATTAGGGTTAGGGTTTCTAAATGTTAAATATGAGTAATAAAGGCAGTACAATGATGGGGTAATGAGTGTTTAATGATTGGGACAAGTTAGGTTTAGTTTTGGTAATTTAAAGTATAATCCGATTAGGGTTTAAAAGTAGAGGGGTGTGTTTTGCCAACTTTGAAACTTGTGGGATATTTTTGTAAGGTTATTTATATCAGTACTAATGTATAAAAATATAACATGAGGGTCTTATGTGTAAATATTGCAAGGAAAGAATTAAAAGATAATTATATGTGTCGAATTGTAATTTATTTAAATTGAGAGACTAAAAGTGTAAATTCTGGAAACTTAGGATTATTCTGTGTAAATAATGTTATTAAGGGTGTAATATGTAATTTTGGACATTTATGGGTTTAATATGTAATTATTGATAATTTGTGAATTGAATTATAAGTTTTGTAAATTAAAAGGACTAAATATGTAATTATGTGAAACTTGAGGGTAAATCATGCCATACATAAATTTAAGGGTATATTCTGTAATTTGGTAAATTAAGGTGCTTGATGTGTAAATATGAATATAGTAAGGGTTAAATTGTAATTTATGTAATTATAAGGCTTATTTTGTAAATTAAATAACTTAAGGGTATAAACTGTAAATTGTAAAACTTAAAGGACTAAAGGTGTGATTCTGAATAATTTATGTATTTGAAATGGATAACTTGTGATAGTTTTATTTAAAACCTTTAACTTTGGTATAATTACAATTAGAACCCTAAATTACGGAAAGTTGCTAAAAGTAACCCTAAACTATCATAATTTGTTAAAAGGTACCCTATGTCCATAATATATTTAATTATGATTTAACCTAAGTTATAATACTTAAAATCTTTCTAAAAATGGAAACTTGCTAAATATGAAAACCTGCTAAAAATAGAAAGTTACTTAAAATGGAAAGGCAAGCTAAAATGAATAATTCAGAACCAATTGTAATTCTCTTCTACTCCTTTAGGTGTGAAGAAGGAGAAGCCCTGATTTCTGTTCCGTGTTTGCTTTCTTGATTGTTTATCTGCTTTGCTAATAAGGTACAGATATTCTGCCCTTTTCAGTAAGGTGCCTTCGTTCTCTTTTGATTTGTTGATCTTGATTCGTATTAGGATTTCCTTATGCCATTACTATGTTCCCTTCTGTTTGTGAACCTTTATTGTGATCCTTTTGCTTTGAACCTTTTCTTTTGCTATGATTCTTTTATTCTGAACCTTATCTTGAACTCTGATTGTAAACCAAATTGATTCTGAACCTTTGATATTTATTTCTGAACTGTTTGACATGAACCCTTTGCCATGAACCTTAGATATTTGGACTTAGTCTATTGGAACCTTTGCTATAGTATGGACCTTTGACCTTTGACCATTCAGTTTGATACCCGAGCCAAAGTTCGTTTCCTAGCCATGAAGGTAACATGGCCGTGTCATTGATGCACCAGTGGCATGACTCCAGTGTGTTCGAGTGATGTTACACACCGTCCCCATCTCTGATTATTATGTGCACACTACTGTTATTATGGCCTATATATTGTTCGGGGGGCGTATGGATGCATCCTAGGTTCGTTCTGTATTAGTGGATTTAACATGATTTGACATTATATATATATCTCTGGTGACTGATGCATGGGTGCAATCCACGTCTTTCACAACCTCTGGGAGCTGATCACTCCATATACATATTTGATACATGAGGTCACCCCTCATATTATCTGGTTGCCTGAGAGGTATCCCCTCTGTGTGATTATGATTACATGATGTTATCTGTCTCTGGGCTCGTGGAGGATTACTGTTCCTTATTGACACCTTTACTTTTCCTTATTCTTTTTCCTTAAACCTTATTCCTTATTTGTTTCTTTAACTCTGATTATATCTGTATGATCTTTAATTCTGATTACTTTGTACTTTTATCCGTTACTGCTTTTGTTATCGATATATCTGTTCACTGAGCTCTCGTAGCTCAGCCGCATTTCCTTTTCCTGCGGCAGGTATCTAAGCTAGGAGCTGGGATTTTTGCTATGGGATGAGAGTAGAGATTAGATGGAGTTTTTACCTTAGATGACCACCTTTATTTATGACATTTGTTTAGATTGGATTCCATTTCATTGTTCTTTTCTTTGGATTATTCATTGTTAGTGCAAATATTACGATATTTAAACTAAACGGTTTCTTCGGTTTTAATAATGACAAACATGTAACTTGTAATACATAACGTAAAATGTGCAAGTTACTTGTAAACACAAATCATCAATGCATACTTACATCAACACCTCCCGACGTCTCAAGTATGCTTCAACGAAGTCGTAGATTTCCATCCCGACATAAATCACTCAAGGTATGGACAAACAAATCTACTACTTGACAAATGATCAAAGGATTTTATTTTTCTAAAACTTCACATTTTTAATGTGACAAAACATTTTTTCAAAAATATATTTCACAAATTATTTTTGAATTAAAAAGAAATGTTTTATTTTGAAAAATATGTTTGAAAATCCCAACAGTCAAATTTCCCCCCAAAACAGCTCCTAACTTCCCCAAATAAACCTTCCCCACTAAAGACAAACGAAGGAGCGTCTACGGCACCATTAAATAGGTACGGCTCCATTAAATTTAACGGAGCCGTCGGGTATTTAGTGGAGCCGTGGGTCTGTAACGGTCAGATTTTCCCTTGCCTATAAATAGTGGACCATTCCACACTTCCAACTTGATTTTCCAGTGAGTTTTTCTCTGGTATAGTCCACCTCACTTAAAACACTTTCCTTGATCATTTGGAGAGTCTTAGGTTGTTTAAGAGTGATCCAATCATCCATTCAAGTGATCCTCTTCATTCCTCTTGATTAGCAAGAGAAGAACACAAAGTATCCAAGTAGATACAAAGTGTTGTCATCCCTCTTGATTAGCAAGAAAAGAACACAAAGTATCCAAGTAGATACAAAGTGTTGTCATCCCTCTTGATTAGCAAGAGAAGAACTCAAGGTATCCAAGAAGATACAAGAGTTGGAGTTGTTAGGTCTTGTAACATTTGTTACACTCTTGATTGTATCATAGCATACATCAAGATTATTTTTTTCTTTTGTGAGAGAGAGTGAGTCAAGATCATTGTGATCTTAAGAGATAGTGAAGATCTCTTGAAGCCATTGGGCTTGTGTGATTGATCATGTGGATCAAGGGTAGATCGGGTAGATCGTGGTAGATTGGTGCTAGCTAAGATTAGCACTCGACATCTAGCTTAGTGTCAGAAATAGGATAAGCGACGTGTAAGGTGTAGATCGGGTAGATCGTGGTAGATTGGTGCTAGCTAAGATTAGCACTCGACATCTAGCTTAGTGTCAGAAATAGGATAAGCGACGTGTATGGTGTAGATCGGGTAGATCGTGGTAGATTGGTGCTAGCTAAGATTAGCACTCGACATCTAGCTTAGTGTCGGAAAACAAGTTAAGCGACGTGTACGGTTTTCTCCGCCTAAAGGGAGTTTGTTGATTAGTGAAGTAACTCTCGAGTTGGGTACTCGGGGAGTGGAGTAGGGCGAAGAGGAGCTTCGTGACCGAACCACTATAAATCACCGTGTCCGGTTTGCGCCTTCTAACTTATCTCTTTACTTTCATTTCATTCGTTATCGCTTTATATTTATATTTGCATAGCGTATATGTTTGTGTGGCTAGTTGCTTATGTCATGATTGATTATGTATGCTCCATGGTTTGATTGTGCATATGTTGTAGTTTACTATAGTCATCTCTAGATGCTATAAACTCATAGTTGACACTTTTCATATTACGTCACACTCGATCGGGTGTTTGATACAAAAAGTTTTTAAGTTTTTAAATGGAAACGTATTCACCCCCCTCTACGGTTTCCACAATTGGTACCAGAGCCACGTCGCTCAAATTTTTAAAACAAATGGTTTTCAAAATTGAGTACGATCCATGTATCAAATTACCCATGAAGGTGATAAAAATATGAAAAGTATTTAGTTGCTTAATACTTACAAGTTTTGTTGTTAAGTATACTTTAAGTGTCCGGTCATGTTTTCAGAACGAGTCATTAAGTCATGCAGTTCTGAATCAGAAAACAGACCACGGTACCACTAAATATTGTACGGTACCGTTATATTTAATGGTACCGTGGGTCATTTAACGGTGCCGTGCATCTGATTGTCTGTTTTTCATTTTTGGTTCATTTTCAAAAATCCATATAAAATCAACCATGAGTCTGTACGAGTCGTGTCGCCCATCATTTTGAACGATGTTGAGTCTACTTTCATTTGAGAAACATTTTTATGAATTAGTTCTAAATGAAAGTATGTTAAAGTCCTTGATTTTCAACTAAAGGTCTTCTGGTCATGCAGTTTGCGTAAATTTTTGGTCAAACTGAAAAAGGGCGATTCAACTTTTAAACCTTGACATGTTTTCAAAGTGCTCAGCAAAAATATTTGAAATGGGGAGTAAACCAATTCATTGTCAAATAAAATCAAGCTTAGTATACATTGTTATACCTAATACACAAAATGACGATAAGTATTTTTGTGTGTTAAATTGCTATTTGCTTATTATAGTTTTTCGGTTTATGCATTTATAAGGCTCATGTTAAATCACTTGCACTATATTAAGTAATTAGTTTGCATTGCATATAGGCATCAACCATTTGTCTTGCATTTGTTGCAAGTTCTTAAAATGGTGTAGTAACTTTCTTAGGAATAGAAACTAAGTTGGTAGATCATGTGTGTCGAAAGATATTGTCTTACACAATTATTTTTCCAAAGGTTTAAGTGTAAAAAGTATATCACCCCAAAATACTTAACACTTTCATAAAATCCATAACATGATCTTTAAAATATTACATCATTTTGTCTTGTTGACCATGGGTTGTCTAAACAAGATAAAAGGTCATTTTAATACATTAGTACTTAAGTAAAGGAAAATGTATTAAACCTGCATTGATCTAACACACATACAAAATGTTTTAAACATTTAGTATTTTACGTATGTAGTATAAAAATAGTTAAGATAATTATTTTTATACCAATGAGGTGTCGAAAAACTAAGAATATTATACTTAATAATATAAATAGTTTTTCTCAAATAAAAATAAATGACAATATCAAAGTAAGTAACTTAATATGTCATTAACCTCACACATACAACTAGTGTTAGAATAAATGGAACACACTCCTTAAATTTTTTTTCTTTTAAAAAAGGAGTGATTGTGAGGGTCAAGAAAGATCTCGAGTACATATCAATTCATTATTCAAATTATGATTGATATCATCATCGAATCTAATTGACAAGTTTTCGAGTGTGGACATGAAATTGGAGTCATTATTTGTTTAGCTTCAAGATAACATCAAAACATGATGAAACATATTATCTTGAATCTACATACTCAATCACACTCGATTGTTATGAAAATAATGATGTCCTCTCAAGACTAAAATAATATGCATCGGATCATAACTCACACTTGTGTTGAAGATGCCATGTTAAGTCTTCTTGTCCAAAGGTTGTGTTCCAAACTTTAAACTAACATGTTTAAAAGATACATAAAATACACAACCAAGTGGGATTGACAACTTGGATGTTTCATCCGAAATATACAAGTAATTTACATTGCAATGCAATTAGTAAATGTGTCATTTCCGAAAAACCAAACAAGAGCAAACAAACAACATATGTAAACTTTGCTCATGAACAACTCAACACTCAAAGTCACATGTCTAGTAAAAGTGTCATACATAATATATGTAAGTCATCAATCTTTGAGAATATCACATGTATTTCTCTTATCAAAAGATTGACAAAGGATAACCTATATCCTATGCATCTTATTTTCTTTGTGACATGAATGGTTATGTTACAAGAGAATACATTGCATCCTGTTAACAAATATAGGATATTAGAGTTGAATAATAACCTAATACGACATGTGTCATTGCATAAACAAGTAAAATTGGTCATACACTAAAATACTTGTTTCACAAAGCATTCTTAAGAGTGATGAGTTTACTCTTAGAAAAGCATACTAGTTGAAATAAACAGTATGTCTCATTTCAAATAAAATGCTCACAAGATCTATTGAGGTAAATAACCTTTACTAGATTCTCACTCAAGATATGCAAAGGAGCATTCTTGAAACACACACGATGTAGTAGATTCTACATTGTATCACATTAGAGTGTCTTTTGGTTCTAGGAAACCAAATCGTGTTAAAATAACATGTAACAACTCAAAAAACAAAGATGTTGTCCAAGAGATCTTAAAATACACCATCTCCATCAAATAACCTTTAAATCTCAAACACGAAATTAAAACATTTCGCTTGCCTTTGTTAGGAGTTGTGTAAGACATGTCATTTTCTTAACCAACTTTCAAAGTATGGTTAATTGAGTCATATTAGGCCATGTATAAGCAAAACAAGATAACATCATCTTTGCTATACTTCGATAGGCAAATATAGGAATTTGAATTCTTCTAACATGAGAATGACTACTGGAGAACCTATCGCACTAGAAATTCAATTTGACCTATCGGTTGGATTGCTTCCAGGAGAGAAGTTGGGTTCGTGTATAACCCATAAAAATGGTCGTGTTTAGCCTTAATTGAGCACCACTAGTGATAGTCTCATATTCATTCTCTAACTTGAAAATTTTTCATTCCTACATTTGACTAGAGATAGTTTACATCGGTGAACTTTATCTCCCATTAGGATGTCATCTTGAACAAGTAGTAATTAGGATCTGCCTTAGCAAACCTAGATTGCTTGCATCCCACATACGTGTTTCAAAATGATAACATGTTCTTGTAAGATATGGTTAAATGTCTTCATGATCTTAAATGCTAAATGATTATCATGTTCTACATGATGCTTGCATTTATTCTTTATGTGCATTTTACATGATTTACTTGTAAAGTTTGCACCCACACTATGTCCTTTTGACACATTAGGAATTAGGTATGCCCATCACTATGAACCCTTAGAAGTCATAGAGTCATACACTAGTGTCAAAACCCATAAGTCAAAGTAGTCGCGAAGTTACCCTAATTCCCCAGTCATCACTTCTCCTTCTTCCAAGTAATACACCCTTTTGTCATGGGAAGGTTAGGAACAAACCTAGTAGAACTCGGAGTAGGGTTGACAACTTAAATATTTCATCCGAAATATTCAAGTAAGTTTAACTTGCGATCGCAATTGTTAAATGTCATATCCGAAACATCATACTCAAGCCTTTTAACAACGTATGTTAAAACGCTCATCCCAAAGCTAAAAGCTAAACATCAACCCTCGGGTGACAAAGGACTCACGAGTTGCTATTTAAGTAATTAGCAGTTCCTTTCATCCTCGTGTGATTATACATGTCTTAAGATCCCAAACCCTGCTGCGAATCAGCACCATAGGCTTAGCTTTACGTCTTTCAAAACCCCATGAAACACTCGTGTGCGAAGCACATCAAAATCCGTAAATCAACCAAACCTCTCAGCCGAGAATCCCCTAACCATCTTCGTCTAGGTCTAGGAATGATGGAACATTTTCCATAAATCTTATGACTATTTAAATATTTCACTGGAAATATTAAAGTCATCCCTCGTACCCCTCTTATGACTATTTAAATATTTCACTGGAAATATTAAGTCATCTTTCACATTGCTCTAATGACTACCTATGTATTTCCTTGAAAATATAAAAGTCATCTCTTCTCGTCCAGTACCGTTCAAAGAATTTATTAGGTATAAATTCTTTCCTCGTGTCGAAGAGTCTCACTAAATCAGCGAGATTTATTCATAAAATCATCTTAAATTCCAATGACAACTTAAATATTTCATCCGAAATATTTAAAGTATATTTAATTTGCGAAATGCAATTAAATGTCATTTCTCGTGTCGAAAAGTCTCACTAAATCAGCGAGATTTATTCGTGAAATCCTCTTAAATTCCAATGACAACTTAAATATTTCATCCGAAATATTTAAAGTATATTTAATTTGCGAAAGGCAATTAAATGTCATTTCTCGCTCTCGATCAACGTTCACCTAATCCCGTTGGATTCAGGAATTTATTTGGTATAAATTCTTTTAATCTAAGGTCCAGAAAAATCACAACATATGTGAAATTTCTTTGTCAGAAATCTAATTCTGGGTCAAAACTGACCTCAGCAGGTCACGGTACCCTTTAATAGGGGACAGTACCGCTAAATTTAACGGTACCGTCGGACCATTGTCTGCTGAGACAGTTTATTCTCACTGTTTCAAAAACACTATCGAAACCCACTCGATGTAGTCTTGAACCAGAACCGTATCCTATCAGAACAGATTGTATCTATCTTCTGATTCCTAAGCCTTCTTCCCTTTCACCTCTGCATGGTATTAAACACTACCAATGCTTCCGCATCCCACTCATCTTCCACACACTTCAAACGAAGAATCGCTAGGATACGTTGAGATAACCCTTCCTCATCAACATAGATAACCCACTAGAACCTTATCACTAACCTCACAACCTTGAAGATTTTATCTTCTTAACCCCTAGGATATCTCCACGTGATCACTTGCCTCATCATAATATTCTATGAATATTCACAATGATTGAGAAGAGCTATGTGACTTCAAAGGTTAAGTTTATCGTATGCTATCCAACACCTGTCATGACGTTACTAAGCTCATCGCTTCCGTCATCGTTCGTTTTCCTCTTTATCTTCTACATCTTGTCCGGATGGTAATAGATTAAGGGGGAGCGAAAACACACTCATACTGTCTTTCACCAAACACTCTCAAGAACACACAAATGTGGTTCTTATTCCCTAGGAAACTACCCTTTAGCTGCCCAGAACTAGGCTGCACAGGAAAATTCGTGACTTCCAGGTCACGGTACCGTTAAATAGGCCACGATACCATTAAATTTAACGGTACCGTGTGGTATTTAGTGGTACCGTGCCTATGTTTGACGAATTTTCACTGTTTCTTTTAGATGCCTGCATTCCTAACCTCAAACCTGCAAATTTTTGCAAACTCACATACACCCTAGGATTCCCTCACTACACCATAGGACTCTAACACCAACTTTAGTTCGAATCCCACAACTCTTGCCTATATAAGGCCTCACCAATGCAAGCTTATCTTGCATCTCACCTTCAAACCTCACATTAACATCATCATCACACTCAACCCTTTTAGCTACACTTCACTCTTGACAGTGATAGTTAGTCTAAGAACCTTCAACCCATAGAACATCACACTCAAACCTTATAACCCTCAACTCATCACACTCAAACCTTACAACTACTCCTCACTTTGGATAAGTGATAGTTAGTTCAACAACCTTCAATCCTCACAAACACACAAAACCCTTCATGCACCAAATTATCTCTAACACACAACTAGGATCATCCAACCTAGAACTTCATTACCTTAACCCCGTTAGAGATATCCACCAACAATCCTGTTAGGATCACATGCACCTTTTCTTTTTCCCTTTTGAAATATATCATGCATCTCATTGTCAGTGCAAATGATATATTAACCTAAACCATCCTTTCCCACCTTTCCTCAAAGGGCAAAACCAACATCTTCAACCACATCATCATCATCCTCCACCTTTAGGATTCCTACACCCTTACCTCCACCAAGTCCACCACAACCTTTAGCTATTACACTAACCCTATCACCATCAAACCTCTTTGGACTTGGCACCAACACATCATCCTTATCACCATCACCATCACCATCACCACAACCTTTAGCTCTCACACTAACCTTGTCACCTACATCACCTTTTGAACTTGGCACTAACACATCATCCTTATCACTATCACCATCACCACAACCACTAATGGGTCATCCCAGTATTTATCCCCTACAACCACATAACCCAAGTTGTCCTTGTTGTCACCACAACCAACACTCTCCAACCTTATGGAATCATTTAGGTATAACCTCTATCGAGTCTACTTTATGGCACGACTTGTCATAATAGTAATCATTTAGAGTATGTCTTATCAACAAACTATCCTTAACATCAATCATCTTAGGTAGATGATTATGTCGTTCAAAAGGTTTGTTAGAACTTTCCTTCTTAATGACAACTTGGAATAAGTCATTTAGTGCGTCAGTCAATGAACGAATCTCGTTCTTGATTAGTGTGATTGAGTGAACAATTACACCTTAGGTTTTCGGTCGGGTTGTGACACTTACGTGTTAACATAGTTTAACCCATGCATGTCTTGCTATGTGTATTCTATCCCTATAATGTTGCTCCTATACTGTTATATATTATGCTGCACGAAGCTAACCCTTGATGTAGGAAAAGCCTTTGTATGAATTTGATCCATGGATCTGCTAGATACTAAGGTAAATAAACAAGGGGATTAAGTCACCATAGGGGAGCATTGAGCTAGGGGGAGCTCGGGAGTATTTGAATATATAGCATGGAGTCGTCTTCACAAGTGGTGATAGAAGGCTTCACTGGGATGATGCAAACTCGCCTTTTTTTTAGGGAGAAAGGATAGTAGTGCAATAAGGGGGAGTAGGAAGTAAATCCAAGTAAGCGCTCGAGGCAACTACCTTTTTGATTCGACAAAAGGGGGAGAAGGAAGTGTAAACAGGTAACTTTTACATTTTACTATGTATTACGGTTTACATATTTGTCATCATCAAAAAGGGGGAGATTGTTAGTGCAAATATTACGATATTTAAACTAAACGGTTTCTTCGTTTTTAATAATGACAAACATGTAACTTGTAATACATAACGTAAAATGTGCAAGTTACTTGTAAACACAAAACATCAATGCATACTTACATCTACACCTCCCGACGTCTCAAGTATGCTTCAACGAAGTTGTAGATTTCCATCCCGACATAAATCACTCAAGGTATGGACAAACAAATCTACTACTTGACAAATGATCAAAGGATTTTATTTTTCTAAAACTTCACATTTTTAATGTGACAAAACATTTTTTCTAAAATATATTTCACAAATTATTTTTGAATTAAAAAGAAATGTTTTATTTTGAAAAATATGTTTGAAAATCCCAACAGTCAAATTTCCCCCCAAAACAGCTCCTAACTTCCCCAAATAAACCTTCCCCACTAAAGACAAACGAAGGAGCATCTACGGCACCATTAAATAGGTACGGCTCCATTAAATTTAACGGAGCCGTCGGGTATTTAGTGGAGCCGTGGGTCTGTAACGGTCAGATTTTCCCTTGCCTATAAATAGTGGACCATTCCACACTTCCAACTTGATTTTCCAGTGAGTTTTTCTCTGGTATAGTCCACCTCACTTAAAACACTTTCCTTGATCATTTGGAGAGTCTTAGGTTGTTTAAGAGTGATCCAATCTTCCACTCAAGTGATCCTCTTCATTCCTCTTGATTAGCAAGAGAAGAACACAAAGTATCCAAGTAGATACAAAGTGTTGTCATCCCTCTTGATTAGCAAGAGAAGAACACAAAGTATTCAAGTAGATACAAAGTGTTGTCATCCCTCTTGATTAGCAAGAGAAGAACTCAAGGTATCCAAGAAGATACAAGAGTTGGAGTTGTTAGGTCTTGTAACATTTGTTACACTCTTGATTGTATCATAGCATACATCAAGATTGTTTTTCTTTTGTGAGAGAGAGTGAGTCAAGATCATTGTGATCTTAAGAGATAGTGAAGATCTCTTGAAGCCATTGGGCTTGTGTGATTGATCATGTGGATCAAGGGTAGATCGGGTAGATTGTGGTAGATTGGTGCTAGCTAAGATTAGCACTCGACATCTAGCTTAGTGTCGGAAATAGGATAAGCGACGTGTAAGGTGTAGATCGGGTAGATCGTGGTAGATTGGTGCTAGCTAAGATTAGCACTCGACATCTAGCTTAGTGTCAGAAATAGGATAAGCGACGTGTATGGTGTAGATCGTGGTAGATTGGTGCTAGCTAAGATTAGCACTCGACATCTAGCTTAGTGTCGGAAAACAAGTTAAGCGACGTGTACGGTTTTCTCCGCCTAAAGGGAGTTTGTTGATTAGTGAAGTAACTCTCGAGTTGGGTACTCGGGGAGTGGAGTAGGGCGAAGAGGAGCTTCGTGACCGAACCACTATAAATCACCGTGTCCGGTTTGCGCCTTCTAACTTATCTCTTTACTTTCATTTCATTCGTTATCGCTTTATATTTATATTTGCATAGCGTATATGTTTGTGTGGCTAGTTGCTTATGTCATGATTGATTATGTATGCTCCATGGTCTGATTGTGCATATGTTGTAGTTTACTATAGTCATCTCTAGATGCTATAAACTCATAGTTGACACTTTTCATATTACGTCACACTCGATCGGGTGTTTGATACAAAAAGTTTTTAAATTTTTAAATGGAAACGTATTCACCCCCCCCCCTCTACGGTTTCCACAGATTATTCATTGTCATTTGAAATTATGTTTTCGCTTAAGCCGTGTTGGCTTGACTTCTTTTATTGAATTTTGTTTAAGACTTCCGCTGTGTATTATGTATGAATGCTTTGATTTGTCACCAGAATGTGATACTTCTACCCTTGCCGGGTTGGGGTGTTACAATTATGGTATCAGAGACAGGTTGCGACCTGTAGTACATAAGCCATGGCCTGTGAATCATATGGACCCTAGGATTTGACCCTTAGGACTTAGGTTTTGACTGGTGAGGATTTGGGTAGACATTAGGTTTCTGCTTCGTCTTTCCTTTCGTGCGTATTCTTCCTAGTTTTGCTAATCATTTTCGAAATCGTTCAGATGGTGACTACGCGTAATACCGATTATAGTAATGGAGAGGATGGCCCTGACTTCGAGGCCATGATAGCCGCTGCTATGGCTAATTCTCTTCCTCAGTTGGTGACCCAAATCACCAATGACATCAGAAATGGTGCGGGTTCATCAGGAGGTAATGGTGCGGGTTCATCAGGTGGTGGTGGTGGCGGTGCTCCACCTACTGGTATTCATGTTTGGATCGAGAGGTTCAATAAGCTCAAGCCTCTTTCCTTCCGATCTGCTGCCACTCCCACAGAGGCAGAGGACTGGATTACTCATATTGAGAAACTATTCAGGGTCTTGGGTTGTGCTAATGAATTCAAGACGCGTTTGGCCACATTCCAATTGGAGGGTGATGCGCTGAGTTGGTGGACAGCGTATGTTCAGTCACAGGAAGAGGATTTCGCTGATACTTGTTCATGGGAGGATTTTTGCGTCATATTTTATAAGCAGTATATTCCGTTGTCTGAGCAGCAGAAGTATGAACGTGAGTATGGGACTATTCGTCAGATTGAGAAACATCGAGTTGCTGCATGCTGATGGGGGTTCGAATAAGAGAGACAGGGATGGAAATCGTGTGAACTTCAGGGAGCAGAGTCGTCAGGACCAGAGTCAGGAGTATAGGAGTCGCCAGGACCAGGGATATGAGCAGAAGGGACGGTCTAGTAGGAGTTTTGAGGAACGAGATCAGGTGGATCGTGGTCGTGATCAGCGAGGTCAGGATTCGAGGTCAGCTTCTAGGCAGGATAGTGATCGTCGGGGGCGCAGCGACAGTCAGAGGCAGTGGAAGGATCAGTCTTCCTGGGGTTATCAGCAGAGTCGGGGTTCTGGATCAAATTCTCAGAGGGGATCATCTGAGTACTTGCTTCCCCCTCCTATTTGTGTTACTTGTGGAAAAGGTCATTCTGGAACGTGTCGTAGGGCATCTGGTACTTGTTTCCGATGTGGTTCTTCTGAGCATAGAGTGAGGGATTGTCCTAGGCAGAGTCCGGCACCTGTTGTGAACTATCTTCCTCCTCCTCCGAATACTGATCGCGGTTATTCGACTACTCGTGACCAGACAGATAAGGCGTCTGGTATGTCTTTGTTTTGTTTCATTTCCGTTCTAATTCCTTTCTGTTCTTTGCAAATTTCGAGGACGAAAATTTTCTTTTAGAGGGGAAGAAGTTGTAATACCTGAAATTTAGAAAGCACGTAAAATGACCAAAATGCCCCTGAAACTTTAAAAATGAATTAAAACACTTATAAAGTACCAAATAAATTCCAAATCTCTGGTAATGAGCTACATACGACATGAAATAATTTTAAGACAACATTTTAATATTTTTGCATGTCCCAAAATTTATATAAAACTGAGAATATTAATTTTAGTATTTATTTGATATTTAAAAACCATTATAAAAGAGATAAATACAAATAAAAATAGGAAACAAATACCAAATCAAATTCCTTTGATTTTTGCCTAATCTAAACCGAATATTCTGAGTTCCATACCCCCTCCTAAGTCGGTTTTAAGCTTATATATAATTAAATCTTATTTGTTTTATTTTAAAAATTACCGAAACCCTAAAATCCCTAAAAGTCGACACATAAAAATCCCTTGCATCCTCCATTCGAATTTCTGGGCAAGATCAAGTATTTTTTTGGTGTTCATCTGAGTTTAAAGAAGCTAGGAAAAATAAGAGTTGGATTGTAGGAAGCTTCATTCGATCGTGGTTCTTTTTCTTGTTCGTTTTATACATCCGCAAGGTAACAAATCCCTACACTCAATCCGTACATTCTAATATTGATTTAGCATTTTTCTAATGTTAGTTAGGTCGTATATAGATCATATACATTGATAAACACGAATCATGCAAGCTAGAACAATCTTACGAAATTTTAAGAGCTAAAACACACTTAAATACCAAATATACCCATACAATTTTTCTGAGGTTGGTTAATAATTTTTACGTGTTCTATGATGATCATAAAGGTCTGGAAAAATAGCTATTTGATTTGTGGAAGCTTAAATCTTTCGTGTTTGAATTATTGGTATAATCGGATTTAATGAAAATATAAGAAAAATAAGAAAAACCCTAGTAATGGATTAGGGTTAGGGTTTCTAAATGTTAAATATGAGTAATAAAGGCAGTACAATGATGGGGTAATGAGTGTTTAATGATTGGGACAAGTTAGGTTTAGTTTTGGTAATTTAAAGTATAATTCGATTAGGGTTTAAAAGTAGAGGGGTGTGTTTTGCCAACTTTGAAACTTGTGGGATATTTTTTTAAGGTTATTTATATCATTACTAATGTATAAAAATATAACATGAGGGTCTTATGTGTAAATATTGCAAGGAAAGAATTAAAAGATAATTTATATGTGTCGAATTGTAATTTATTTAAATTGAGAGACTAAAAGTGTAAATTCTGGAAACTTAGGATTATTCTGTGTAAATAATGTTATTAGGGGTGTTTATGTAATTTGGAAATTTATGGGTTTAATATTAATTATTGATAAGTGGAATTGAATTATAGTTTTTAAATTAAAAGGACTAATATGTAATTATGTGAAACTTGAGGGTAATGTGCCATACATAAATTTAAGGGTATATTCTATAATTTGTAAATTAAGGTGTTGAAAGTGTAATATTGAATATAGTAAGGTTAAATTGTAATTTTGTAATTATAAGGCTTATTTTGTAAATTAAATAACTTAAGGGTATAAATGTAAATTATGAAACTTAAAGGACTAAAGTGTGGTTTGAATATTATGTATTTGAATGGTAATTTGATATTTCATTAAAACTTAACTTTGGTTAATTACAATTAGAACCTAAATAGGAAGTTGCTAAAAGTAACTAAATATATAACTTGGTTAAAAGGTACCTATGTCCATAATATATTTAATTATGATTTAACTATTATAAACTTTAAATCTTTCTAAAAATGGAAATTGTAATATATGGAAACCTGCTTAAAATAGAATTTACTTAAATATGAAAGGCAATTAAAATTGAAATTAGAAACCAATGGTAATTCTTTACTCCTATTAGTGTGAAGAAGGAGAAAAGCCCTTGATTTTCTGTTCGATGTTTGCTTTCTTGATTTTTTATCTGCTTTTGCTAAATAATGGTTACAGATATTTTGCCCTCTTTCAGGTGAAAGGCTGCCTTCTGTTTGCTCATTTTTTGATTTGTTGATCTTGTATCTTCGTTTTTTAGTGCGATTTTCCCTATGCCATTGCAATGTTTCCTTCTGTTTGTGAACCTTTATTGTGATCCTTTTGCTTTGAACCTTTCATTGAACCTTTTCTTTTGCTATGATTCTTTTATTCTGAACCTTATCTTGAACTCTGATTGTAAACCAAATTGATTCTGAACCTTTGATATTTATTTCTGAACTGTTTGACATGAACCCTTTGCCATGAACCTTAGATATTTGGACTTAGTCTATTGGAACCTTTGCTATAGTATGGACCTTTGACCTTTGACCATTCAGTTTGATACCCGAGCCAAAGTTCGTTTCCTAGCCATGAAGGTAACATGGCCGTGTCATTGATGCACCAGTGGCATGACTCCATTGTGTTCGAGTGATGTTACACACCGTCCCCATCTCTGATTATTATGTGCACACTACTGTTATTATGGCCTATATATTGTTCGGGGGGCGTATGGATGCATCCTAGGTTCGTTCTGTATTAGTGGATTTATCATGATTTGACATTATATATATATCTCTGGTGACTGATGCATGGGTGCAATCCACATCTTTCACAACCTCTGGGAGCTGATCACTCCATATACATATTTGATACATGAGGTCACCCCTCATATTATCTGGTTGCCTGAGAGGTATCCCCTCTGTGTGATTATGATTACATGATGTTATCTGTCTCTGGGCTCGTGGAGGATTACTGTTCCTTATTGACACCTTTACTTTTCCTTATTCTTTTTCCTTAAACCTTATTCCTTATTTGTTTCTTTAACCCTGATTATATCTGTATGATCTTTAATTCTGATTACTTTGTACTTTTATCCGTTACTGCTTTTGTTATCGTTATATCTGTTCACTGAGCTCTCGTAGCTCAGCCGCATTTCCTTTTCCTGCGGCAGGTATCTAAGCTAGGAGCTGGGATTTTTGCTATGGGATGAGAGTAGAGATTAGATGGAGTTTTTACCTTAGATGACCACCATTATTTATGACATTCGTTTAGGCTGGATTCCGTTTCATTGTTCTTTCCTTTGGATTATTCATTGTCATTTGAAATTATGTTTTGGCTTAAGCCGTGTTGGCTTGACTTCTTTTATTGAATTTTGTTTAAGACTTCCGCTGTGTATTATGTATGAATGCTTTGATTTGTCACCAGAATGTGATACTTCTACCCTTGCCGGGTTGGGGTGTTACACAAGTCTAATGTCTGGATTGTTAGGGACAACCCAGTCAGTAAGTTACCAAACTTTGAGACTGGAAAGATCTTGCTTCCTGAAAGTCAGGCTTTGAAAAATATGCTTGGACTTACTGAACAACTCACTAAGCTTGAACTCACTAAACAACTTAGTAATACTGAGTCTGTGAATGAGTCTGAATCAGAATCATACCCACCACTTCCTCCACTGAATACCCTTCAGGGTGCTGCACCAAACTTAGGCCTCCCACCAATGGTCTTCTCACCACACTCTCCAAAGGAGAGATCAGGAATGGGAACAACCATCCTGAAGAGACCAACCCTTGAAGTCTCAGTAAATACTGATGACTCATCAACTTCAGTTCCTTCTGAAGTAACAACTCAAAGCCCTGACTCAAAATTTGATCAGTTGGCTGAAATGGTCAGGAAGCTTGGTGAAAAGATTGCATCTTCAGAGAAATCTTCTCAATCCAAGAAGGAACAAAAACCAACTTCCTCAAAGACCAAACCCAAACCCACAAAACCCCTTAAAAGATGTGAACTGTGTAACTATACCAATCATGTCACTGACGATTGCTATAGAATCCTTTATTGTATGGTTTGCAAAAAGGATGATCACAGAACCTCTGATCACAAAACACATTCAGTCACATCAAACATGGCAAGTCTTAAAGCTCAGTCTTTAAACTATCCTTCTGATTCTAAACAGAAATAGAAACAAAAGGCAAAGCCTTTTGCACCTTGCCCTTACTATGGGTTCAATGACCACCATCCTAAGGATTGTCAAATTGACAATTGTTGTGAAAATAGTGGAAGTTTCACTCATAACACCTCAGGACGTGGTAAGGCCATTTAGGCCAGTAGAGGTATGACAAAGTCAGCCTCTCAGTCTACTGAGTCTACATCAGCAATCAAATGCATAATATGTGGTAGCTCAGTCCACTCCACTACTGACCATAAATCACTTGAAAATGTTAATAAGACCCTCAAAGCTAAGCCCTCCAAGAAGTGGTGTCCTAGAAAGAACTGACCCAGTTTACCATTTGTGCAGAAACATGCCAGGGATCCTGTTTGGCATCTTGATAGTGGATGTTCAAGGAGCATGACTGGTGTGAAGGAGTATTTTCACAAGTATGTGGATGAATCAGGACCCAAAGTGATATTTGCTGATAACTCATCATGTCTCACTGAAGGTTATGGTTCAGTAAACTGCAATGGTATAGTCTTTACTAGGATACCTTATGTAAACGGTCTAAAATACAATTTGATAAGTGTCAGTCAACTATGTGATGCGAAATACATAGTTCAGTTTGATGATAAACAAGGAATCATCTTCAATGCTAAAAAGGAAGTTGTCCTTATTGCACCAAGAAGACATGATGTTTATGTGTTAGACATGTCCAGTCTGACTCAGAATGGAACTTGTCTCTTTACCAAAGCCACTGATACTCTCAACTGGCTTTGGCATAAGAGACTCTCCCACCTGAACTTCAAAAACATAAACAACCTTGTAAAACAAAACAAGGTCATTGGCTTACCATCTCTTGTGTTTTCAAAGGACAAACCATGCTCAGCTTGTGAAAAAGGTAAACATCACAGAGCATCCTTTAAAACCAAAACCAACTTTTCCATCAGGAACTACCTTCATCTTCTCCATATGGATCTATTTGGACCAATTAGTCCTAGATCCATTAATCATGAGAAGTATACTCTGGTCATTGTGGATGAATACTCAAGATACACTTGGGTATACTTCCTGATAAAAAAGAGTCAGGCAGCTGAAACAATTATGTCCTTTGTCAAGAACATTGAAAATCAGAATGACATCAAAGTCAAACAGATTAGGACTGACAATGGAACAGAGTTCAAAAATTATGAACTTGAATGTTTCTGTGATGAGAAAGGCATTTCACAAAAATTTTCCTCACCCTACACACCTGAACAAAATGGGGTGGCTGAAAGGAAAAATAGAACACTCATTGAAGCAGCTAGGATAATGCTAAATGGATCAGTCCTTTCCAAACACTTTTGGACTGAAGCAGTAAGGACTGCCTGTTACACACAAAACAAATCCATCATTGTCAAAAGACATAGCAAAACTCCTTATGAGTTATTCAAGGGAAGAATCCCTAACATCAGCTACTTTCATGTC
Source organism: Artemisia tridentata subsp. tridentata (assembly GCA_021014915.2). NCBI lineage: Eukaryota > Viridiplantae > Streptophyta > Magnoliopsida > Asterales > Asteraceae > Artemisia > Artemisia tridentata. The sequence continues at coordinate 272,800,331 of CP139501.1, read as the reverse complement.
TTTGGGTGTCCTGTGTTTATTCACAATAACAAGGATCACTTAGGAAAATTTGATGCCAAAGCTGATGATGGATACTTCCTAGGATACACCCTTGTCTCAAAGGCCTTCAGGGTGTTCAACACTAGGAGACAGCATGCTGAGGAAACATTTCATGTTACCTTTGATGAGAGCACTGATGCAATCAGTGTCTCTAGCAACTCATTGGAAAAGATAGGTATTGATGAATCATCAAGATACCCTCCTGATGAACATCATGCTGATAATGGTCCTTCCACTCAGTACCATGCAAATGCTGACATCTCCTATTACATCATTCCCCACAACCTTCCTTACCCAACCATCACTGAGTTTATTGAAGCACAAAATACTGATGAATTCATTCAGTCAGTACAAAGTGCTTAGGTACTAAACAATCTCAGTGATGAGACAACCCACTCAGACACTCAAGATGCTGAAGAACATCATGTGTCTGATCCTGATCCTACCCATCAGGCCTCTACAAGTTCTAATCAGTTTCCAAGACCTCAAGACAGTTGGACTAGGTCTCAGGATATAGAACTTGTCAATATAATTTGTGAGCCTACTGAAGGCATGCTCACAAGAAGCATGGCTGCTGAACTGAGAGCAGCCTCAGCCAATGAATGCCTATTTGTGGACTTCATTTCCACAATTGAACCCAAAAGTGTTAAGGAAGCACTAAAACATCCAAGTTGGGTTCAAGCCATGAATGATGAACTGGAACAATTTGACAGAAACAAGGTAATGACCTTGGTCAAATGTCCTGAAGATGTTTCAGTCATTGGCATGAAATGGGTATTTAAAAACAAATCTGATGAAAATGGCATAGTCATTAAAAATAAAGCCAGACTTGTAGCCAAAGGCTATAATCAACAAGAAGGCATTGACTATGAAGAAACATTTGCACCAGTAGCAAGGATGGAAGCCATCAGGATCTTCCTTGCTTTTGCTACATACATGAACTTCAAGGTGTACCAAATGGATGTTAAAAGTGCATTCTTAAATGGCTCACTGAAAGAAGAAGTTTATGTTCAGCAACCTCCTGGATTTGAAAGCCATGAGTTTCCTGACCATGTCTGCAAGCTTAACAAAGCCCTTTATGGACTGAAACAAGCTCCCAGGGCATGGTATGAGACTCTTTCAGCCTTCCTGATCCAAAACAAATTTGTCAGAGGCAAGATAGACAACACATTGTTTATCTACAAGACAAATAATGATGTCATACTTGTACAAGTGTATGTTGATGACATCATCTTTGGCTCAACAAATTATAAACTTTGCAAACAGTTTGAAAAACTAATGGCAAAGAAATTTGAAATGAGCATGATGGGAGAACTGACTTACTTCCTTGGTCTACAAATCAAGCAGACTGATAAAGGAACCTCTATCAGTCAAGAGAAGTATGTCAGAAGCCTACTGAAGAAGTATGAGCTCAGTGACTGTGCCTCAGTCAAGACTCCCATGGTACCCCCAAACAACCTTGGTCCTGATCTTACTGGAAAACCAGTGAATCAAACTCTTTTTAGAGGAATGATAGGATCACTGATGTATTTACTTGCATCAAGGCCTGATATCCAATTCTCAGTTTGCTTATGTGCCAGATATCAATCTGACCCAAGAGAGACTCATATCACTGCTGTGAAAAGGATATTCAGGTACCTGAAAGGTACTCCAAACCTTGGATTATATTATCCAAAATGTTCAGGAATTGATCTTAAAGAATACTCAGATTCTAACTATGCTGGATGCAACATGGACAGGAAAAGCACCTCAGGCTCCTGCCAAATTCTAGGTGGAAAACTACTCTGTTGGAGTGCTGATGAGTGTGTAAATACTCATCATTTTGATACCCATTTAGACTACAAAAACGACCAAAAACACCCAAATAGACCATATTATACTGCAAATATTCGTGGTTTGTGTTTTTATGTGTTTCAGGTACAAAAGGATCGAAAACAGGGCAAAACAGGCAAAATCCGAGCACAATATTGGAAAAGCGTGAAAAGCCGGAGCCGGGGGAGGAAATTACGAGTTTGGACCGGGATTATGCTCAAATTGCCAAAACCAACCCTCAAGAATATCCAAATGACAAGAATGGTCCTTGGGATAATTTTCAGAAGTTGCATAAATGGTCCCTTAATTTTCAGGGAATTACACTTTTGGTCCCTAAACTCTAACCCTAAACCTTTTTAACCTTAAATCCAAATCTATCCTAAACTAAATACCCCAAGCCTAATCCAACCCAAAAAAAAAAAACCAAGCCAAGCCCACTATCAGGCCCATCAATGAATCTGGCCAGGTATAGAAAGAAGATAAGAGAATGACAGCCGGATATCTATTTTTTTTTTCTGCACTTCTTCTTTCATTTTTTTTTCTTAGTTAAATTTTTTAGTTTAGTTGTAATTTCAATTAAAATAGTTAGAGCTTGTATTAAATCTTGAAAATTTAAGGTATTAATCTTTATCTAGTTTCTTTCATATCTTATTAATTTGAAGCATTTATTTTTATGTTTTAGTTAATTACTTTTTATTCCTTTAATCTTTAATCTTTACATTTTTTTAATTAAAAGTTCTTGCATTTTTTTTATAAAATTCGGTTTTTATATATATAAAATAAAAAATAAAAAAAAAAAAAAAAAAAAAAAAAAAAAAAAAACACGGATGAAATAAGATATTTATTGCCGCCTGTTACAAGCTATTGGATCTAAGTAAGTTTTTTGCATTGAATAATTAAAAAAAAAAAAAAAAAAAAAAAAAAAAAAAAAAAAAAAAAACTTGATTATTAAAGTTTTGAATAGATAATGGTTCAGTACTTGAGTTGAATAAATTGAAAAATGGATGTTGGAGGACTACTCAAGTATTAATTAAACAAGTTTTCAACCACCTTAAATCATTTTAGTTTTGATACAGGTATGCAACTTGTTGAAGTTAAGTTGGGTACCGTTTGTTAACTTATTGGGATTAGCGGGGTTTTCAACTTATTTGGTCAGCCATTTCTCTTTGTTTTTTACTTCAAATTTACAAAAGTGACTTATTAGCGCAACCCAAGTTGTGATGTCATTTCTATTGGAGAAAAAAATAAAAGAGTAGCAGTAGTTATTTTCAAAGAGAGGAGCAGCCGACATTACCATTCTAAGTTTGTATATGGGCTTTTAAAGCTTAAGACGGAGTGGGTTTCATCTCATCATTTTCATCATCCTTATACTAAATTTTGGTTATCTCTAATCTTTTTATCTTTTTATTTTTAGTATGTTTATAATTATTGTCATGTTTAGCTTAGTAGTCATTATTGTTGCTTTATTTATTGCGTGTAGCGTAGTTTTTATTATGCGCGAGTTATTTAGATATATGTTAGTTTAGAAATATGCTTTTTAATGTTGGCTTAATTGTTATTGTTAGTTTAGTAGTTATGATTAGTGAGTAGATTTCTTTTATGTTTCTTATCGTTGACTTTTTAGGCTTGGTTATTTCTCGTAATTGCGCGTTTTTAGGTTTAAATTCGATTTTGCTTATTTAAGTTTTACTTAATTGTTTTAATCACGTATTTAGTTTATTTTAGTTTATGCTTTTCAATTTTAGTGTTAAAAATCCAAAATATCCCTTTATTTTCACTATTCAACACGTGCACGAATCGAGACGACGAATTCCATTCACGCCCTCGTTGGGGATAACGACCCGGGAATACAACTTCCGCTGTATTCTTTGGTTAAAAATAATATATGTTGATTTCAACGAATCAAATTTTGGCGCCACTGCCAGGGAGGGCTGACGCGAATTTTAAATCTCGTTTGTCGTTGCGTGTTTTGTAAATATCTTCTTATTAAAAAGCCAAAAAGATTTTTATTTGAAAATTTATTTTCCTTTTTCCTTTGTGTTTTTCAAAATGTTTTTAAAAATCTAAAAATATTCTTCTTATCCTTTCTATCCGTTTAATTCTTGTTCTCACCCTCTACACGTTTAATTCTTTTTATGTCTTCATCTTACAACTATGGTTGTGAATGGTGTGGGGGACCTCATAATGGTGGGAATTGTCCCGGTTGTAGCATGGTGGAATCGGGAAAGGGGTTTGTCTATGACCAAAATCCTTATTCTTACCATGAAACAACCGACTTTTTCAACTAGCCTCCACAACACCAGATGGAGACATATTCTTGTGAATATTGTGGAGGTAGTCCTCACCCGGGTTTTGATTGTCAAACAGGGAACACGTTTGTCTATGAGCAGGTTCCATGTTATCAAAACTTCGGGTATGACCATTATCCATATAATTCACCGAATCAGTCACAACAATATTATTGTTGTGAGTACTGTGGAGGTCCTCACTATAGCTCTGATTGTCAAACAAGGAGCCCGCTTGTCTATGAGCACGGCCCTTGTGACAATTATGACTACTCTTATCATGACCAACCTCCACAGTATCAAACGATTCAAACTCAGCCTCAGCCATCTCCTCAAGAATTATTCCAAGATGTATTCCAAAAATTTCAAGATGTGAGGAATACATTTAATGATTTGGCTCTTAAAACATTAGCCCAAGAAATGCAAGATGTAAGTGATAGACTTGCTGATCTGGCTATTAATCGTCCCCAAGAAGATCGCCATGAGAAATCTTGTGCAGAACTTCTAGCCGAAGAACGAGGAGCAAAAATGCATTCCATATTTCTCAGGGCTGCCCTTCTTGATGACGATGATGAGAATGAAGAAGATGAAGAGGAGAGTTTTATTCCTTTAAATGATACCAATTCTCAACCCTCTCAGTCTAGACCCGAGGACTCTCTCATTATGGGGGATGAGCATCTTAGCACTATTCCTGAAAAGGAATCGGACGAATTCATAAAGTCTAGTGCTGAGAACCTTGTCCCAACCCCAAGTGAGTCTGAGGAGATATTTGACAGAGAATGTGATTCTCCAATTTTTGGAGAATCTCTTGACATCTCTGAGGTTACTTCCGGGATTTTCTCTAACACTCTTTTTGAATTTGATGACGATTGCTTTTCTAGCAACGTTAATCCGCTGTTTATTGAAGAGTTAGAGAACGATGAGGTCAAAGACTCTAATGTTTTTGAAAATATGACCTCAATTGTTAATCCCGAGAATCAAAAGAATATTCTTTCTCCGACATATGTGACAGTGCCTTTTGGGGATCGCCCTTATATTGACTTCGCATATGTCGTTCGAGTTTTTCTACCTTTCTTCTCCTACAAGGTAGATTGTCCTTCCATTCACTCGCTCGGGAGTGAAGACACCATTTTTGACCCCGGCATCTCTCCTTCTTTTGAGCCGGGTCTATCTCGTCGGAGTGGAACTTTCAAGCACTTCAATGTTTATCCAAACATTTTGAATGAAAGTCCGATGGAGATTTTCTCTTCCACTTGCTCCCCCAAGAACAATTAAATTCGGGGTCGAGTCAGGCTCGTGACTCGGTTAGCAAAAACAAGCGCTTCGTGGGTGGCAACCCATGCTTATCCTTCTATTTTCTTTCCTATTTTCTAACACTAAGTGTGGGGGAGTTCCTCTACTTGTTGCTTTGTGGTTGTATGTTTGCCTTTGTTTTCAGGATTCCCGTAGATTGTGATGATTGACGCGCCTGTTTTCAATCCAGCCGCCCAATATCCTATCTTTGTGTTTATGCTTATCCAGGGATATCTTATTAATCCTTTTTGTGAAAACAAGATTTCGTTTCCACACTTAGATAGTAGTCTTACCCTTTTACGTTCTATAGTGTCGGCTTAGGCCGGTACTTTGAATATTGAGGGCAATATTCAATTCTAAGTGTGGGGGGAATTCTTGCGAATTTGACCCAAATTTTAAAATTTTCACATATTGTACCTTCTAGTCCCCTAGCACCCCCGTTTTGAGCCAAAATTTTAAAATTTTTATCGTCTTTTAAAGAAAAAGAAGTGCTTTGCACATTTAAAAAATAATTTGCTATACATTAATACTTCGGTATTAATGGAAGTTTAGACTTGATTAGGCTAGAATAAGGGGAATCCCGACTCTGCTAGAGTGTTGATCTAGCTGCTACCCTTAACGTTTAGGCTAAGTTTTTGCGAATTGTGCAAATGAAAATGCTAAGCGTGGAGTAGTTGGTTCTCTTTAGAGCTTATATAAGTAATCTATGGCTTTTCCTCCCAGAAGATCCTAATCTGACTAAAATTAGTGCTATTTTCAAACTTTTGAACGCAAAAACCGGTTTTGTTAAGCAAATAAATTTTTATACAATCTTGATTTAGAATACTAGTTCAAAGTTTTATTTAAATTTTGGAACAAGCATACTTTCTTACAAACCCAATAAGAATGCAAAATGAAAGTGAGTAGTTGCTTGAAAGTTTAAAAAAAAAAAGTTAAAGTTTTATGTATGAATAAATAAGTGCTCTAAGCTACGGATTCGAGATCGGGCCTTGGATCCTTATTTCCGGAAGGCGTTTAGGTCTTGGCTACCCTCTTGCACCGGCCCTTGGACCTCTAGTTCAGGAATGTGTAAGGTCTTGGTCTAACCACCTTGGATCCTCATTTCAGGAATGTCTAGAGTCTTGGAACACTCCGTTGTAACGGCCCTTGGATCCTTTATTCCGAAAGGTGTAAGGTCTTGGAACTAAACCGTGAAGCTCCGTCGTTTAGAGTACGCAAGTAAAAGTTAGTAAAAAAAAAAAAAAAAAAAAGAGATGAAAAATGAAAAAAGAAAGAAAAAAATGTTTATGTTTGTTTATGAATAAGTGTGAGAAACTTGCTTCTTCTTAAATTTAAATCGAAAGTTGAACTAGTATTCGTCAATATTGTCTAAAAGTTGGACGGTGATTTAGAAATTGTTGACTTCAAAGATCCCGTGAGCTCCGATACTATTCTCGAGGGTGTAAAAACCTAGCCTCCTAAGAAAGTCGCTACATGGAGTGATCTCACCTTTGAATCTCTAATTTCTAAATCATTGTCGGTTTTTAACCCTAACAAATGTCGATTTTTACGATCAAAACTTTGAAAACAAGCACACACACCTAACTTATGAATAATTGTGGGAGTGAAAAGTTAAGTCTCGGCTTACATAGGTTGCTAATATAAGTAGTGTTAGCATTTTACAAAAACGTTTGCACAAGGGTTTTTAGACTTAGTTGGGAAGTATAAAAAGAGGATGACGATTACAATTCCCCGGAGTCACCCATTTTGTGTGATTCCCGTTCCATGATGCCATTTTTGAAAATCAAGCATGATATTTACGTTTGTTCTCGTTTTAGTTACTTGCATTTTATAAAGTCAAAACGGGGTGGTATATTTTTGGTAACCTTGATATTTTTGATCCTTTCATTACTTTATATGATCGGATTGCTAGGGACTAGCAATAGTTTAGTGTGGGGGATTGATGAGTGTGTAAATACTCATCATTTTGATACCCATTTAGACTACAAAAATGACCAAAAACACCCAAATAGACCATATTATACTGCAAATATTTTTGGTTTGTGTTTTTATGTGTTTCAGGTACAAAAGGATCGAAAACAGGGCAAAACAGGCAAAAACCGAGCACAGAATTGGAAAAGCGTGAAAAGCCGGAGTCGGGAGAGGAATTTACGAGTTTGGACCGGGATTATGCTCAAATTGCCAAAACCAACCCTCAAGAATATCCAAATGACAAGAATGGTCCTTGGGATAATTTTCAGAAGTTGCATAAATGGTCCCTTAATTTTCAGGGAATTACACTTTTGGTCCCTAAACTCTAACCCTAAACCTTTTTAACCTTAAATCCAAATCTATCCTAAACTAAATACCCCAAGCCTAATCCAACCCAAAAAAAAAAAACCAAGCCAAGCCCACTATCAGGCCCATCAATGAATCTGGCCAGGTATAGAAAGAAGATAAGAGAATGACAGCCGGATATCTATTTTTTTTTCTGCACTTCTTCTTTCATTTTTTTTTTCTTAGTTAAATTTTTTAGTTTAGTTGTAATTTCAATTAAAATAGTTAGAGCTTGTATTAAATCTTGAAAATTTAAGGTATTAATCTTTATCTAGTTTCTTTCATATCTTATTAATTTGAAGCATTTATTTTTATGTTTTAGTTAATTACTTTTTATTCCTTTAATCTTTAATCTTTACATTTTTTTAATTAAAAGTTCTTGCATTTTTTTTATAAAATTCGGTTTTTATATATATAAAATAAAAATAAAAAAAAAAAAAAAAAAAAAACACGGATGAAATAAGATATTTGTTGCCGCCTGTTACAAGCTATTGGATCTAAGTAAGTTGTTTGCTTTGAATAATTAAAAAAAAAAAAAAAAAAAAAAAAAAAAAAAAAAAAAAACTTGATTATTAAAGTTTTGAATAGATAATGGTTCAGTACTTGAGTTGAATAAATTGAAAAATGGATGTTGGAGGACTACTCAAGTATTAATTAAACAAGTTTTCAACCACCTTAAATCATTTTAGTTTTGATACAGGTATGCAACTTGTTGAAGTTAAGTTAGGTACCGTTTGTTAACTTATTGGGATTAGCGGGGTTTTCAACTTATTTGGTCAGCCATTTCTCTTTGTTTTTTACTTCAAATTTACAAAAGTGACTTATTAGCGCAACCCAAGTTGTGATGTCATTTCTATTGGAGAAAAAAATAAAAGAGTAGCAGTAGTTATTTTCAAAGAGAGGAGCAGCCGACATTACCATTCTAAGTTTGTATATGGGCTTTTAAAGCTTAAGACGGAGTGGGTTTCATCTCATCATTTTCATCATCCTTATACTAAATTTTGGTTATCTCTAATCTTTTTATCTTTTTATTTTTAGTATGTTTATAATTATTGTCATGTTTAGCTTAGTAGTCATTATTGTTGCTTTATTTATTGCGTGTAGCGTAGTTTTTATTATGCGCGAGTTATTTAGATATATGTTAGTTTAGAAATATGCTTTTTAATGTTGGCTTAATTGTTATTGTTAGTTTAGTAGTTATGATTAGTGAGTAGATTTCTTTTATGTTTGTTATCGTTGACTTTTTAGGCTCGGTTATTTCTCGTAATTGCACGTTTTTAGGTTTAAATTCGATTTTGCTTATTTAAGTTTTATTACTTAATTATTTTAATCGTGTATTTAGTTTATTTTAGTTTATGCTTTTCAATTTTAGTGTTAAAAATCCAAAATATCCCTTTTCACTATTCAACACGTGCACGAATCGAGACGACGAATTCCATTCACGCCCTCGTTGGGGATAACGACCCGGGAATACAACTTCCACTGTATTCTTTGGTTAAAAATAATATATGTTGATTCCAGCGAATCAAGTGCTAAGAAGCAACAATCAGTTGTCATGTCCTCAGCTGAAGCTGAATATGTTGCAGCAGCAAGTTGTTATGCAAATGTACTCTGGATGAAAAGTCAACTCAGTGACTATGGAATTCAGTACAAGATGGTTCCCATCTTTTGTGATAACACAAGTGCAATTGCCATCTCAAATAACCCTGTTCTTCATCAGAGAACAAAACACATTGATATTAGATATCACTTCATCAGGGACCATGTCATGAATGGTGACATTGAATTACACTTCATTCCTACTGAATATCAGCTAGCTGATATATTCACCAAGCCATTGGATGAACCAACTTTCACCAGACTGAAAGCTGAACTAGGAATGTTGGATATTGAGAATCAGTCCACTGATTGACTCCATCCAAATATGTGTAAATTCTGAATCCTTGACTCAATTTGTTCTTCAGTGAGAAAGGTCACTGAACTTCAGGAACTAAACCCAAGTTCCTGAACACTTAATCCTCAGGAACTAAACCCAAGTTCCTGAACCCTTGAACCTCAGGAATTAGACCCAAATTCCTGATCACTAGAACCATCAGTGACTAAACCCAAGTCCTGACAATCAGGTTCACTGAATGAAAAGTCATTCAGGGTCCTCAAGAGACATTAAATACTAATTTAAATGCTCTAAGTATCTAGTTAGTAAATGTCCGAGGTTGGTAACTGAACTCATATTTAATTTAAGAATATTTGTTCTTTTTGCCTTTCTGGCTTCCACCTCTGGGCCACCACATTCCCACTTGGCATTAAATGCCTCTCCAATCACATTACAGATATGTGATGACTCATCTCTGCAAATTACACTTTTGCAGAACTGCTCAACTGTTCACCTTGACTGTTGCGCCAAACCAGGGAAAAGTGGAGTGTTGGCATTAAATGCGGATCCCAAAATATTTTATTCAAAACAGTTTCCAAAAATTCTTTTTGAATAAATAAAATCCGCTTAATGCCTAAAATACCCTCCACTTCACTTCCCTATAAATACCCCAACCAAAATAACATCACACACGTCTATTAGAAATTTTAAGCAAATTCTGCCCATTTTTTCTCAAAACTAATAGTGTGTGTGTTCTTAGCTTTAAGAAATCTCAACCATCTTTGTTACCAAGACTTACCAACAAATATGGCTTCTTCTAAAGCTGTGACATACGCCCCTAATGTGGATTTCACATTGGAGGGTATAGACCTCACAAAGAACAACGTGGTGGGAAACTTTTCCTATCCACAAAAGTTCCATGCTTACAAGAATGTGATGAAATATCTTCAAAACTGTTTTCTTGCAAAATCATTTACCAAAACCCCCTCAGTCATCTACCATGACTACTTGAGGGAATTCTGGTGTACTGCTGTGGCTACTAGCCCAAAAGACACCAAAGAATCCATCATCACTTTCACAGTGATGAATGGGAGAAGGACCCTCTCCCTGGGTTACAATGACTTCATCAAGGCTACTGGTCTTGATTTTGCTGAGGCTTTTGAGCCCAATCCTACTGACCAAGAGGTCAAAGCAGAGTTGATATTCTTAGGACCTCATGACCCAAAACGTCCTAAGGAGTCCGCTGGAGCCTTATTAGAAAAGGCTCCAATTGTCAAAACCTGGTTCCACCCAGTATGGAGGATCCTGATGACATTCGTCATTCAAGTCCTTGGGGGGAATAAATCCTCTACTGAGCAATTGAACTCATCACAACAATTGATGTTGTTCAGTCTCTTGGAGGGTAGAAAAATAGATATCGGAGGTATTATCTTTCGTGACCTTGTTGCTAAGCTCTCAGGAAAATCTAGGCAAAAACACTTGTCTTATCCTAGGTTTATTTCCTGTATGCTTCAGGACCTTCTTGGTTCTGACTATGTGAGGCCTGACGTCTTAGGTATGAAACCTGACGTCTTACATAAGACCAATTTCACTAGTGGCATCACTGAGGTACAACCCATTGCCCTGACTAACTACATGCTGGTGGTTATTCAGGGGGAGAACGCTGTTTCTCCAGTACCTTCACCTACAAAGAAGGTGAAGAAGACAAAGAAGGGTCAGTCCAGTAAGGTGGTTAGACCCAAACCCCTCGCCACTGAGACTGATGCCGAAAACCAACTCAACCTTAAAAAAGGGTTGAATGTGGCCCAGACCTCTGAGACACCCACTACAGAGACCACCCTGACCACAAAACAAAGGCCAACGGAGGGCACTGAGAAATCATCCTCAGTGTCCTCGGGCAAACCCTTTCCACATGTTCCCACTGACATACACAAGTCTGAGGGATTAGGAACATTCACCATTTCACATCCCCATGAAGGAACTGACAAATCACAATCAGTTCCTGAGGGAGAAAAGGGTTCTAAATCTTCGGTGGGGCAGCACTACTCCACTGAGAAGGGGACCCTTACCCACTCACATCCCGATGAAGGAACTGATAAATCACAATCAGGGCCTGAGGGAGAAAAGGGTCCTAAATCCTCAGTAGGACAGCACTATCCTACTGGGAAGGGGACCCACAAACAATCACATCCTGCTAACGTTCCTGAGAAAACACACTCAGGATCTCAGGGAGTTCAGGACCCTAAACCCCCAAAAGGACAGTACAATCCTGATGGGAAGGGGGTCCGTCAATCATCACAATCAGTGCCTAGTGATACTACTGGAAAACACCCATCAGTAGTTGAAGGCGCTAAGGGGGACAAAGACTCAGAGGGAAAGAAACAACCCGCTGATATGGAACCCATCACCCCCTCAGGCGGATCCATTCACTCAGGAACTGCCCCCAAAAGCCAGGCTGGTATTACCCCAGTTATTATGGCTAGTCAGGCTGAGCAAACCCACTCAGTTATTATGACAACGGGGTCAGGACCTGGCCAAAACAAAGGCGAGTCTTCTTATGAAGAGGAGCCGGTTCAACTTTTGGGTATTGAGTCCATGGGGGACATTCAGGCTCTTCTTGAGTTTGATGATGAGCTCAAGGAAGAGAGTGATGAGGAAATTTTTGAGGCAGGTGAGGATATGGAAACTGATGTACAATCTGAACAACTTGAACAATCACATCAGTCATCTCCACATCCAAGTGAAGAATCAGAATCTGAAGCTGCTGGTTCTTCGGATACTGACAACATCCTTAGCAAGTATGACAACATTCTTCCTCTCACTGAGAGACAATTGGTCAAGTTCCTGCTAAAAACCAACAAGGCTCTCTTCCAAGGTCTGACTGAAGAAATGTTTGACCAGCACACTGAAGCAGCTGTTCATTATGTCAACCTAAAGGAATCAGTGGAATCCTATCATGATAATGTAAATGAGCACAAGTCATCTATCTCTTTCTCCCTGACAAATATTGATTACAACTTTAAGATGTTCAACGAGTCTCTCACCAACTTACAAAATAGCGTTGACACTATTCAAGAGTCAGTGAAAGATGACCCTGAGCTAAACAAGAAAATTCTTCAGGTTTCAGAAACTTACCAGCAACAAACTTCTCAGTTGGCTGAGTTGGTAACTGTGCTAAAATCCTCGAATATTCAGGGACTCAACTCTTCAGTGGACTCCATTCGATCTTCCCTGGGTCTTATGGAGTCCCACATGGCTTCTTTGGCATCGTCTTCTTCCTCCCTGGCTTGGAATCTTGGGCCAAGGATAACTGCATTAGAGGCTTCTTAGGCTTCTCTTGAGACTAAGGTCTCAACCCTTCAAGAGGACACCTCAGACATCAAGTCCATGATGACTGAGATTTATCAGGCCTTCAAAGGTCAAGCTCTCTCAACTTCAGTAAGCGAACCAACTCATGCTCTCACTATGGGTCAAGCAACAGTTGAGGGGGAGAAAGTCACTGAAGAAGCTCCACAACCTGAACAAGAACAACCTCCTTCTCACACTGAGGGGGAGAATCCTGAAGCCACCTCATCTTCATCCCACCAAGACAAAGGCAATGGCATTCTCACAACCATTGAGCCTGAGCCCACAATCTTGGTACCTGCCTCCAAGGAAAGAAGGCCAGACCCTGATGAACCAGTCAGGGTTCCTTATGAAATCAATGGGGTGATGGAACTTCTCACTCGTGCTAAAATTCAAGCTCACATGGAGAAAGAGGAGGCAGTAAAGAAAGCTGCTGAAGATGAAAGGTAGAAAAAGCTTGCTCTCATTCAGGTTGCAAGAGAAGAGGCTGAGAAGATTGGTATGGAGGCAAAAGACCTTGCAAAAATGGAAGGTGGCAAGAGCTTTGTGGAAGCTCAGAATGCTCAGCTGGCTGCTCTCAGGCAGAAAAGAGAAAAAAGGACGAAAAGGGCTGAAGAAATTAGGCAGAACAGGATTGAGAGATATCAGTGGGTCATGACAAGCAGGTTGAAGCCTGAACCCATCCTTGATATCAAGATTCACCGAAACACCAAGCATGCTATTGTTACTGTCTACAGGAGTACTGACAAAAGAATCCTTCTGGTTCATAGCCCCTTCAGATTCGCAGACTTCGAGATCACTGAGTTGGATGAATTGGGTTCAATATTAGCGAAAAAATCTAATGTTGTGGTCCCTGGTCTGTTAAAATCCCTGAGCCTGAGGTATGAAAGATTGGCAGCAGCACCTTAGGAACTTGGTATTCCATCTCTTCTTCCTGCTTCAGCTGAACAGCCTGCCCCTTCTCAGTCTTCTTCAAGAAAGAGAAAGAAGAATGAAGCTGAGCCTGAGATCAAGGTTCCTGGTCTTGACTGTAATAGGGCTCTCCCTGAAGGTGTTCCATTCAGGAACAATGTGGTTATTGAACAACCTGAAAGAGGTGTGTTCTTCATTGATGAGTTCGGTAACCAAGCCTTTCAGAGGTGGAGTGATATTGATCTATCAGGGATCAAAGCCATGCTTGGCTTTCTAATGATGGCCTCCCCACTCAAAACTCCTGAAAATGTGAGGTTTTTTCAAGATCTGAAAAGGAAAATCCGAGAGCACCCTGACCAACAAGAACTACAGTCAAAGAAGCCTAAGCTTGAAGCCCTTGGGATTAAGTTGAACTGATGAATCTGCCTAACTACCACCACCACCTTTTGTACTTAGTTTTGATAGGACTTGTAATGATATTAATAAGATGATGTTTTTATTATTTCAGTGTCCTTATTTACATTCTAGTACATTCAGTATGAGTAGAAGTCATTAGCTCACTCATTACTGATCAAAACACTTAGGAATAATTTATATCCAAATAGGGGGAGATTGTTGGGTCCATCAGTACCCAAGAATACTTAAAACAAGATTTGGACACAAATTAACTAAGTGTAAATTAAACCGAGAACAATTCTAGTCACTGAGAGAACAGTCTCTCAGTGAGTCATCTTCAGGATGCTTAAGGCGAATTCAAGAAGAAGGATTCACTACTCAGGAAGGCGGTACTCCCTGAGTAGGACTTAAGCCAAAGAAGAAGATGATGGTTCAGTAAGTATTGGACAAGAACTCACTGAACCCCAGTCTCCTCAACAACATTAAGTGATTGAAGACTGAAGAACTCAACGCCTGAAAGAAAGGCGGGAAGATCTGGGAAGAGTTTTAAGATAAGATCAAATCTTATCTTGTCAGGAAGAAACTTTCCCTAAGACGGCTAAAAGTCATGGAGTGTCAGACCAACCACTCCTAAAGACTTTATAGTCCATTCCCATTGGTTCTTGGAAATGACAATTACTGTTGTAATTGTCAGACACGCTTGCTTCAACAAGTTGTAGTTTTTTAATCACTTTTACTCTTTTATACTTGTGTATAAATAGGTTCAAAAGGAGAGAAGTTGTGTGTGTTTTGTACATTGAAAGCTTAGACTTTTACAAAGCAACTTCTCTCCTACAAAGAGTAACGTATCCCTGAGATAGCTCAGTGGGTCGAATTGTTACCACTCAAAGCAAAGCTTGAGTTTAGATAGGAGACACCACCATACCTTCTCTGTTCAATCCCAAGTGTTTGTTCCGCAAAACACTTGGGTAATAGATTCTTTGATTCATTTCTAATAAGAATTTAAACGTTGAAAAATACTTGTGTGTTTTTACTTTTACGTCTTCATTAATCTGTTAGAATTAATCATAACATTGTATTAGTCATAAACACGAATTGATTAACTTTCTAGTTAACTCTAAGCGTGTTAAGGGAACAACATAATGGTATGAAGGTTGCTTCTTTAGATTGAACTCGCTTTGTTGTGCAAGCTAAGATGCGACACTGTGATCAAAATAGTAGAGCCAACAATCATAAAATATGATTTTGCAATTTAAAAGATAACAAAATGATATTCTCATTAATGCAAGTTATAAGGAAACCACCTTAGCAACGACCCAATTTGTATGCGCACCAGGAGACCATGGATTTGGACTTTAAAGTCACCTTAATATCCCTTCCGGGACACTGTTAGATGGTATGTATGATACACCAGTCCAAACAACCACCAATAAAGGAACAACATAATCTGCAATAAGTCCCCTTGGTCCAAAGTCTATTTTCAATGGATAAAACTCCCAGCTTGTTTCTTAAATCAACGATCTGGATTATTATTGAAATAATATTGTCTTTGTGATCTAATTATCAAACTATTATTTTTCCCAACAGTGTATTGCAAGTCAGTCATGACGAGCTTGTTTTGGCTCGTTACAGCTAGAGTCACTCTGAACTGTGACCTACCCACCCATATTGTCCTACTTTAATATGCCTTATTTATTAGAGTTGAATTCTTATGGGGCGTTTGTTTTACCTTATTGCAAGTCAGTCATGACCAGCTTCCAAGTTCTTCTGCAGACGTCCAAGCAGACCCTGTTGACCCGTTATAGATAATAGATAACCTAAATATACCCACTCAGAAGTAAATGTGTGAAAACTGCACCTCAATATCTTCCATCACTCCTACTATAAATAACGTGGATGTGTATACTAAGTTACAATCTTGAGTCATAAAATACCTTGATTTTGCTCAAATAAAAGTAAAACTGTTAAACCCAACTACTATAAGAATGTAATTACTTGTTATCGGTAGTTGGTGATGACAAATCTGCAACCACAGTTTCACTTGACTCGCTAGGCTCCTCGCAGTGACGCTTAATCACAGATGCTCCTTACACTCCATCTGCAATACGTATACATAACCAACATAATTAAACCATGATCTGTTAAGGGGAGTACTCATCCAAACTTCTGCCTATATTGTTGTTTTCATTGTCATTTGTTGCGTGTTCTAGCTAAAGATTTGATGCATGTATCATGAGTTGTCTTATACCTTACTATTAATTGGTCCCGTTTTAGACTTGCACTTGTATACTGAAACTAATTACACCCTCCTACTCTGTTATCCCAATAAGCAATATATAATAAAGATAATGAAAGAGCATATAGTACCTATATTCGTAGTTTGTCGCCTTCAATCATTATAAGCGAACATAAGTTCCCAGAAAGAATCTCTAAAGCAACACCATACTTGGCTTGCTGTTACAATAGCGATATACTGATCCATTCCAAAGTCCATGGAATACCAGACCAAATGACCCTGAAATTGTTTGGAACCTATTAATATCTTAGATATGAATATACAGTTAGAGAGTAGAATTGAAATGTTACCCTAAAATGAATGAATACACATAAAAGGAAAAAAGGACATTAAAACTCCTCATTAGCACACACACACACACACAATCTTAATACTCCGTATAAATTATAATCATACTTATATGGCTGCCTGTAAATATACCATGACACTCAGCATATGAAGACATTACTTGATAAAAAGTCAGATTAGTACATTTCCTATTTCTGAAATATGATCATTGGTTACTTTACACAAGGAAATTAGATGGTAAGAAAGAATGAATAACTTACTCAGGTGCCAAATATCCAGTGGTTCCCAAAACATGGGTTGAGATCAAATCATTAAGCTTGTCTGATCCAATCTTAGCCAACCCAAAATCAGACACCTTTCCACGAAAGTTATCATCCAACAGGATATTGGTAGATTTAAAATCACGGTGTATGACAGATGGGATGGTATGCTCATGTAGAAACTTAAGCGCTCTTGCACAGTCTAGGGCGATTCTCAATCTAATGGACTAATTTAGTAATTGAGATAGACCTACGGAAGAGTGTAGGTGGTCATGAAGAGTCCCATTGAACTTTGGAATTTTGCTTGGCCAGCTGTTATTGTGTAGCTTCATCCAACCCTTCTTCCAGTTTTGATATTCTAAACACTTCAAGAAGAGGCTCCATAATTGTCGATTTCAAAGCCTCCATTAACTGTTACTAAGCACAAAATTACCAAGACTTAGAAATTGGAATAAAATATTTAAACATTTTGTAGAGATTTAAAAAATTTATACCTCAAAAATGATCTGGGGGTAATTAATTTTAACGTAAGCATTTATCGCTCACGTCATCTCACTGTAAGCATCACTATCTTTCTTATTGTTACTTCAACCTAAAAACCAAATAAAAAAATCATAGAATTATTGCAGTGTGGATTACCTGATCAATTCATGATGTACATATAAACGTTTCTTCAAATATTTTCTGGAAAAACAAATGGTTGAGCTAAGACTAGACTCACTTTTTCAGTAATATCAGCATCAATCTCTATATTCTAGTGTCTCCAGTCATGTCATCGGTGAGTTTCCTTCGTCTCTGCTTGTTTAAGTTACGCGCGTCTCTCTTTTCTAATTCCATACCTGTAGTATGTAACATAGTTATTATTATATTTTCATAATCAAAACAATAAATGGACAAGCTATTACAGGTTTAGCCAAATCATACCAGTAATTTACAAAAAAATCAACCTCGTTTCAAATATAAAATAAGAATATTGACTAACCTTAAAATCAATTAGGCAGTTTTCTTAATAGATAAAGCAAAGAAAAACCTTGTGTTATCTTTTTCTCATCTTCACATGGCCTCGAGATGACATCTGATTCTGGTTATGGTTCATCTTTCACCTCAGAGGTGTCCTTTTCACCTAGATCCAACTTCTCTACAACCATCAGATCCTCACATGGATTAGAGGTTTAATTTGTAGCTTCAAAGTCCACACCTTCCTCATGCACCGGGCTGCACTCGAGCATCGTACTTCAATAACTTTTCTTCACTACCAACACATCAAGCTTCAAAAATGCATTACAAATGTCTTTCACTATTGCATTTGTGTTTTCTGGTGAACATTAGTTTTACTGTAAATTAGTCATGGTACATACCGATATTCAGGATCAAGATAACCTTAACACTACTATAAAAATTTAATAATAGTTAATAATAGAAACAGAAGAAATTATAGAGTGTAATAATGAATACCTGATTCCACATTGGTCTCTTCTGATTCGACATTTACTTCATCATCCATAAATGAGTCAATCTAACAGCTTTTCTGATATCATTCTTTACCATCTTCTGTGCGAATTTTGTAAATACTTTAGGGGCTATTGCATTCCCAAACCTGATGTTAAATCATAGTGAAATACGACTCAGTTACTTCAAGCAAACATCTTTCCCAAGTATATCCATAAAATAGTCTAGAAATATCAACGACAGAAGACCAGATAAATAAAAAGCAACTTTCCCAGGATTCTGAGTGTCGGTGAGAGTGATTATGAGTCTTACATAGCACTTGTTGTCCATGCAAGATCCTGAACAATATCCAAAAGCCACATGGAGAATAAATTGATGCTGATGTGCAGCTTCTTCTTTCTAAAATATCAATGTTGTGGTTGGTTTGATACTTCTCGGGTTCATCTTCTATTAAAGTCTGCCTGTATACTTTTGTCAAAACCATAAACAACCAACATAATTCATTACATGCAAACACATATACAATTATTGTAGTGTGGATTACCTGATCAATTCATGATGTACATATAAACGTTTCTTCAAATATTTTTTGGAAAAACAAATGGTTGAGCTAAGATTAGATATACATGTCGGGAAAAAAATAATTTTAACATCAAATCAAGTAAAAAAATAATGTTTTTGCGGAATAATAATGAAGTACCAACTCTAATCAATGTAATGAATAGGCAAACCGCACATGTGACAGACATCTTGATATTAGGGTTTTGCGAAAAATGTCTGATATGAATGTTTTTAGGGTTTTGCAGTGATTAATGAATGGATATTGTATGATATGTTTTATATTTAGTCAAATAATGTAAAGAATTTGGTGTGGTTAAGACATTACATTCTGTGAATCATTGGGAGGAAGGCTAAGCTCGATATACATGAAGACTACTCGAAAATTTCCGACGTGCACTACCAATTGGTTAATTATCGAAATCAAGAATTACCAAAACATGGAGATGACATATGTATGATATATTGATCAACTAATATATATGCATGGATCTTACCTTCTCTTTGACACCATCAACTACTGCCCACATATACTTCTCCTCGACCTTCATCTTTTCCTCTTTTAAGGCCTTCTTCTCCTGCCAAAAAAAAAACAATAAATATATAAACAACTCTTATATCTTAAATGCCTAGATTAATTTCATGTGTTCATCTTTTACAGAAGATTTACACATTCCTTTCTCATACCAGGGTTGGTAAATCAAAACTTACTTCTGTAGTCATTTGCTTCTTCTTCTCCTTTTCCGCCTGATGCCAATCATATATTGGTTTAAAATCACAATCTTCTAAATTTTGAATTGTGTGATTTCTTCCAAGTATCTTCCGCCAATCGTTCCAGAAGTTTTCTTTGAACACAGGTTTGGTCATGTAATCAGTGTCTAACATCACTGCAAACATTGTAGCAACCTTCAATGCCAAACTAAAAAAAAAAATTATGAAAGATATGGACCTGAATAATAGCTTTTGGCCAGTGTGCATGAAGAGCTTCCATCAATTCATCTACAACCGATATAAATTCTTCTCCTTCCAACCTTCGTTCACGTAGTCCTAAAAACATTAGACGAATCTGCATAAACCTAAAAACAAAACATTATTAGTTAATTGTGTGAACTTGAACATATTAGGGTTTTGAGAAAAAAGAAAGAAAGAGAGAGAATCGACTTGTGGAACATAATGATATTAGGGTTCTGAGTTTTTTTTTTTTTTTTTTTTTTAAATCAGAACATTCCAAAAGCTATTATTCAGGTCCATATCTTCATGCAACATAATAAGCTTTTTCACCTGGAAAACAGAATATTAGCCTCGTTTCTTCTGGAATTAGCTGGATCAAAATAAGCAATCCCACACACCCCCTAATTATCTTACTGTCAAAACACAAAGCCAAACACCCCTAATAAACCAAAGCAATATCAGCTTCACATGCTGCAAATTCAAGGAAAACTCATAACCTTCCAACTGGAAGGATGGTAATTTGGTTATGTGTGATACAAATATTAACGATATATACCTTGATTCCGCTTTCATCTTTTTCTGTGGGGATTTGAATCGGTCGTGTAGACCATTTTTGGGCACTTTGATAAGCTTTTTCACTTGGAAAACAGAATATTAGCTTCGTTTCTTCTGGAATTAGCTGGATCAAAATAAGCAATCCCACACACCCCCTAATTATCTTACTGTCAAAACACAAAGCCAAACACCCCTCAATTGATTACTGTGGCCTGACCCAGTAACTTTACCTTTTCAGAAACTTGCATATGAATATGAAAAAGAACATGGACACTTCTACATACTGATGTAGACATGTAACACAAAATTTATTGCAGCCGGCTATATATATAACAAAAAACCACGTTTCATCATCGGTAAAGCGAACCATTTGCATGTAAGATTGTAAGGTATTCCGAAGCAGATGCACGATCTGCACTTTGTCCTTTGAAACCATCCCATCCTTTCAAAATTCTATGATGTTCATGTTCTGTCTTTTGTTTTAGCTGAGGCGCGCTGACACTGTCCAAATTTCAAGCTCTTGTCAAATTAGACTTCATCTTTTATACCTATAACAAAACAAAAATGTACCAGGTATTTTAATCCTTTAAACACCCACATTAACATATAATTATGCATCATTATACTTGTCTCATTTGAAATAATATGCAGTTATAATCCTTGACTTAAGGCCATGTCAACTGAAAATCATGAAAAAATAAGTATAAATAATATGTATAAAAGACAAATATCAGTTCTCTTTTATATTTGTGAAAACTAAGCTTCCACTTGTGAAATTTGGAATTTTTGTTTCTTAGTTACCTTTTCTGTCAAATTTTCTTCAATATATATTCTGATGACTGTTGTTCTGCTTGAAATTGACTCGGCTATGCAAATCTCCAGCTCGTTGTCGCATAAAATTGAATGATGATTACGGTTGGTGTCTTCATATTTGATACATAAAGTTTTGTTCTCCCATCCCTTAAACCTCATTGTCAATTGCTTCTACAAATCCAGGAGTTTGGCCGAAAAGGGAAGTTGAAACTTGACAATCTGATGATTTGTATTCCACTTTTATCGTCTTCCCCATATATGTGGATGTTAAGTTCTCCCTCTACAAATAATTAAACCACCATAATAGATTGTTCTATGACTTCTAGGAACATACATAAATATTGTTACCAGTGAGATAAAACATTTATGTATGTATTCATGTAGCACTAAAATAATTAAGATCAAAAACTGATTCTTAAAAGAAGATTTAATTGGATTCTATGGTCCTTAGTGTTCCTAAATAATATTTTACTCTAGAATTACTAAAGAATCGATATGGGTATGCGTTTGAGGAACGAAGGGTATGCGAACGGGAATGAGTATGCATTCCTAAATCCACCCCACCTTAGTTGGCAATTAAGAATGCCTAATTCATGGGTAATTAAACCCAATGATTTACCCTCGTACTCTTAAAACAACCAAATTCCACCACTACGTACCCTTAGACTGAAAGCCCATACCAAACACCCCTTTAATCACTTTTTCTCTGTGGCATAAAACTTATTTTGGGACACATATAACAATTAATATGACAATAACCTAAAAATAAACTATTAACCATGAGTAAATTATGAATTTGATTGAAATCTGCAACATAAATTTCTTTAGGTTGAGTTGTGATAAGCTCAATGATTCCGGCAAGTGCCATGCCAGCACCCGGATGGTTAAAATAGACAGGAACAACTAATTGTCCCATTCCTGATGCTTCGTCAATGTAAACATAAGCTATACATAGTGTGTTATTTTTTATGGTATTATGGTTTTATGAACTGCAAGTAATTAGGGTTTTAGGAATTTGGGAGGGATAGAATGGTGCACGAATGAAAAAGGACATTAGGGTTTTCTGCTGAGAAAAGGGTGATTAAGATTTAATTGCTTCTGGTTTGTTAGTGCAAAATTGTAGGGATGAAGTTAATGAAAGA
Source organism: Artemisia tridentata subsp. tridentata (assembly GCA_021014915.2). NCBI lineage: Eukaryota > Viridiplantae > Streptophyta > Magnoliopsida > Asterales > Asteraceae > Artemisia > Artemisia tridentata. The sequence goes on along the minus strand of CP139501.1, from coordinate 272,777,748 downwards.
ATTAGCCGGATTAGTAAGGGTATATCAATTTGGGAATGCAATGGTATATCACACAAATTTGCATGCTCTACTGGTTGAGGCACTTGTGTGTGGACGGTAAGATCCGGGTTCGAATCTTGTAATGGACTGAATTTTTGAACATTTTAATTAATCTGAATTTTAGTTGATTAATAGTTGCTTAGGTGGACTAAATGTGATGACATGGCTTTTAATGACAATTACATGGCAATGGCGTGGACTTATGTGGCATTATCTACGTGTAACGCCTCATGTTATATATATATATATATATATATATATATATATATATATATATATATATATATATATATATAGGGGCGCGTTCTATGCAGTACCAATATTAGATGCAGTACTTTACAGTACTGATTTAGACCAATAATAATTTAGTATTATTAAATCTTTTTAATTAATTCAAAAGGGTAAAATAGTCAAATACATTTTAACTTTTTTTTTGAATTTTTTTAAATAAAAAACTTTTTTTAATTCCCTTAATTTTCGGTTTTTTTTTTTTTTTTTTTTTTTTTTTTTTTTTTTTTTTTTTTTAATATACATGTTTTCAGAAAAATGAGGTGCATATATGTTTTTTTTTTTTAATATTGTAAATTTACATACGTTTCTTGCATATAATTGTTTTTTTTTGTGTACAAGTTTAAACATCAAACTTGTTTCGCTTAAAATGATAATTACACATATGTTTATAGTGTACATTTTTTAATCTTCGAAATTTATAACCAAAAACATAAACATATATATGTAACCTCTAAATTTATAACCAACCAAAAACATAAATAGTATACACAACATTTGATATCAAATGAAATACAATTTAAATACAAATGTATCTTGTTAAATATAAATGTGCATGTCATCCAAAAACATGTGTGCATTCTTCCAAAAATATATGTGCAAGCTTTCGTATCTCATTCCACACTTGTGTCTTGACATTTTTATCATGATCAACACTTGTGTCTTTTCAATACCTGAAATTAGAAACAATTATTATTAATTATTTATTATGAACAATGAGCAAACAACATATGCACAATGTAAACACATATGCACAATGTAAACATATACACATACATATTTCCTTGATTTTATATGAGCCTTAAAACACATATGCATACATATTTCCTTGTTCAATACCTGAAATTACAAACAACTGTTACATTTTTTTATTACAAACAAAACAAACACATATGCACAATCTAAGACATATATGCAAACTTCTTTCCTTGAAATTATATAACTTTAAAACACATATGCACACCACTTTCATTGTGCTATACCAGCTATAAAACACATATGCACCATTTGCTCATATCAAATAATGCAAACTTTTTTTTAACATTACAACTAACATAACATATATGCACATTCTTTGCATTAATGTAAAAAAAAAATAGAACATTACTACCATAACACATATGCACACTTAGGTCTTTGCATTAATGTAAAAAAAAAATAGAACTTTAAAACCCAACACCCAACAAATTAACAAGGTTTTAAATTTTATTTGATCTGAGTTCTCTAAAAAAAAGTTACTTTAAACCTTAAAAAAAACTACTTTCAAGACAAATGCACAATCCAAATCCTATATTACATTAGTTATTTAATAACGATGAATATTCATTCTACCTAAACCCAAACAATGCAAAGAGCATTTTTTTAATCTCGGCCTTACTAGCTATGTCTTTAAAGCTTATAATCAGTAGCTGACCCTAGCCCATTTCAACATGTTGCCTAATCGGCTCATTTTGCCACATTCATACACATGAATGGTTAAACATACTATTCAACACAAATAAGAACATACCTAAAATCTAATAACACAACAAAGAACTAAGGATTACTAATTAAACCGTGTAATCTCATCACTTCGCAACTAACTATCCAAAGTTTATATAACCCATAAGCAATATCACAAGTCAAATGCCCATTGAATAAAAAATAGAAAAAAAAAAAGAAAAAAACAAAAAAAAAACCTGAAATGGGTGCCGTCGTCATCCTCCTCCAACCCGCCGTCGACATAAACCCCAAAAGCCCGTCGTCGTCCCAGTCGCCGCCGTCCTCCTCCTCCAACCTTCGCCGCCGCAGTCCTCTTCCTCCAGCCGCAACCGCCTTGGTTCTCCTCCATTATCGATCTACAAACCCATCTGGAACCATGACACTATCGACCTTTATACCAAACCACCACGCTACCAAGACCACCCCGACATGAATACACCACAAAGTGACGGCCAGAATAAAATTTCTAGTGTGGCGGCTGTGTTTTTGTGGTTAGGGTTACAAGAGAGATGTTATTTAATACGCAAAGTGGTTTATAGAAATTAAAAATTAATATGATTAGGTTTTTGTGTTTAGGATCCAGATTTGATGGATGGAGGCTGTGAAAATGATTTAGGTTTTAGGGATAGGAAGAATGATAAAAAAAGGGGGAGAAGTTATTTAAGACGGTTTTTTAAAGGGACATTTGAAAATATAATTTATGATCTGACTATAATACCCTTTCACCATTTTGTTTAACTGAAAATAAAACCTTCATCTTTTGTTTAATTATAAATTTGGCACTTTTAATCCTAGCCTTTGATCAAACTCATCCAATGGCCTAGATTCATTTTAATGGTACTGTAAAGTACTGTATCTAATATTGGTACTGCATAGAATACAACACTATATATATATATATATATATATATATATATATATATATATATATATATATATATATATATATATATATATATATATATATATATATATATATATATATATAGTGTATCTTTATTTTGAGAACCCTGTTAAGTGCGGGAACTGCGAGAACTCCAATTTTGCATTAGAAAACATGCATGTTCATATAAAACATGTATGTTTTCTTACATACACCTTAATACACATACTTGAGTAACACACATGTTCATATAAAACCTGTTAAGTGCAACAGATCAATGCAAAATGGTTTTTATTTTCAGAACCTTGTTAAGTGCGGGAACTGCGAGAACTCCAATGTTGCATTAGAAAACATGCATGTTCATATAAAACATGTATATTTTCTTACATACACCTTAATACACATACTTGCGTATTAAGGTGTATGTAAGAAAATATACATGTTTTATATGAACATGCATGTTTTCTAATGCAAAATTGGAGTTCTCGCAGTTCCCGCACTTAACAGGGTTCTGAAAATAAAGCTCCCCTATATATATATATATATATATATATATATATATTTTGACACTTTAGCACTTTCTGGATTAGAAAATATTAGATTAACCGTCCTCACATACGTTTCTGTTATTAAAAGTTTAAAACTGTAAAGGTGACAAATTATTTAATTAAATATTATTAAACGGTGTTTGTCTAAGCTTACATATTGAGTTTAAGCTTATTTTTCATAAGTAGATTGTGCTTTTTATTACTACGTATTAGATATGACTTACAATGAAGGGCTGAAGGCCATGATCAAGCGTTCTAATTAAGACTGCCTTTGGCATTATCGTTCTCGATTCAACTGTTTTTTCGTGCTCATGGTCATTCATGTATATGTCATATATCCCTTTCACGTCGAGATCATTGTTGTGCATTTTGCTTAGTCACTTGCATATAATCACGGGGTCTGGTGATATTGTGGAATCGGATTCTCAAATGACTTCTTCTTATCATCATCAAAACACATCCACCACATAAACTGGCTACTCTGATCAAAGACATTTGTCTGTGGGTCGTTTCCTTGGGTTAATCGAAATTGGCTCACTAGGTTGCGAGTCATGCGTATTTTTCTATTTCACAGTTTAGTTGGGATGCTAATTTTCTTTAGGAACTTACACTATGTTCCCGAGTTTTTATCTGGATAGAAAAGAAGAGAAAGGGTGAGGAAATAACAAAATATTTATGTTCCCGAGTATTTTTTTGGAGAGAATAGAAGAGAAGAGAAAGGGATAATGAATTATGCCGAATTTCCTCTTTTAATCTTCTTCCCAAATTGAGATTATTTGGGAAAAAGATGTTTTTTATTGCATAATTTGGTTAAAACACCTTTTTTATCTTTCCAATTTGGAAACACAAAATAAAAAACCAATATTTTTAATGTTCTTTTTTTTTCTCTGGTTTTACCTTCTCCATTTCTCTTCTTTCCATTTTACTAGAGGTGGCAAAACAGGCAGCCCGGCAGGCATAGGCCACGATTCAAATGGGCTCGGGCCCAACGGGTACATGCTTAAACGGGTACGGGATAAACGGGCACGAGTCAAACGAGCTCATGTTACACAAATTGCTTTAGAAAAGAAACAAAACGACGAAATAAATTCCTCAAACTAACACCTCATTTATATTTTAAAAAATTAAATATATTATATTTATAAGTTTTTCTTTAAAAACAATTGTAATTTTCTCTAATTGAAAAAAAATATGTACCGTTAGTGCCCATTTAACTTTTAAATGGACTATACATGGCCATTTCAAAAAAAAAAAGATGTTAAATGTGCCAAAATCTTTTACAATTTAGCCATTTTTTTTTTAATTATTATTATTATTATTATTATTATTATGGGCACAAATTGCCACCTCTACATTTTACACTCGGATTTGTTTAATAAAGTATTTGTTACAAAAAAATGGACAAAATGAAAATAATAATAATAATATTAATAATTTCTTGTAATCCTATGATTTTTCTAATGAGAGTGCTTTTTGAAAAAAAATAAAAAATAATAATAATAATAATAATAAATTCAAAGACCATACAAGCTCACAAAAATAAATAAAAATAAATAAGTAAATAAATAAAAACCATGAGCAATACTCCGCCAGTCCCCTTACTGTAAAAAACTTGAAATAAGTCAAACAAACGCCCCCTTAGAGCACACGGTGCAGTAACTGACCAAGTGTGTTAAACCTTAACATTTTTGAGTAAAGGGCCGAGTTACAATACCGCCCATGTGAGTTAAGTTATTGCGTTAAGGGGCTCTAACGTGCGTTAAGTTGTGTTGTTTTTTTAGTTAAGCTTGAGTTACCATATCGCCCGCTGTGTTAAGGCTTAACTCAAGTTTTTTTAGTTGAGTTATGATAAAAGTGGGACCCAAAATATTGAGTTAAAGTTGACTTATGATAAGAGATGTTTTTTCTTTTTTAGTTAAGGTTAAAATTTTAAAAGCTGATGTGGCGCTGATGTGTTAAAAAAATTAAAACTTTGAACCCATTTACCACACCCTATCCTCTTATGACAAACCTGTAGCGACGACGTCGTATAACCATTATTAACGAGATATCTTGAACATCTATGTAAAAAATCTGGTACAGCTTAATCTCCCTCTTCTTTCTATCTTCAACAACAACCAAAAAAACCACTATTCACTCATCCAAACACCCCCACACACAAAAAAAATGCCAATCTTAGCCTCACTCCCAAACCCCAACCTCTTCACCTCCCTCCCATCACCCCCACCATCCCAACACCCCAATCCAAACACCACCAAACCCCCAATCCCCATCCCCAAATACCCACCTCCCAATCCCAAAACCCCTAAACCAAACACTCACCCATCTTTCAAAACCTTCCACCAACGCACTAAATACTACAAACCCATCAAACCAAACACCACCATAACCACTGATAACAGCAACCGTACAGTTGTAATAGGCGAGTCTGGTGTGTCCTACCACCTCCCTGGAGCTCCATTTGAGTTTCAGTATAGCTACTCTGAGGTGCCACGAGCTAAGCCTATTGCGATACGGGAGCCCGCATTTCTGCCTTTTGCCCCTCCGAGTATGCCGAGGCCCTGGACCGGGAAGGCGCCTTTGAAGAAAACTGTTAGGAAGATTAAGCTTTTTGAGAGTGGGAATGGGAATGAGAATGAGGGGGAGAAGGTGATGGAGATGATGATTGGGTTGGAGATTGGTGAAGGGAGGTATGAGGTGAGGTCGAGAGAGGAAGTGCTTGGGAAGCCGTTGAGTCGGGCGGAGAGGTTGGAGTTGGTTAAAAGACATGTTTCGAGTAATAGGCAGGTTAACCTTGGTGAGTTATGTGTTTTTATGAACAGTGTGTAATGTTTGCTAATTGCGTTTATGCTAAATGTGCACAAGCTACATAAGTGCATATTTTGATACATTTTGAGAATGTTTGAAATACGCAGTGAAAAATAGTTTCATTTTAGTTATCTATCTTTGCCAAAACTAATTGAAGTGGTAACCATGTAGTGTAAAACAAGCCAACAATGATACAACGCTATGAGCTAGACGCTTCTTCCATTAACGATTCATTATGAGCGTTTACAAAAAATCCAAAAGCTAAAAGCTTGTTGCTAAACAAGCTTTCAGTTCTAAACGCTCCAAATGCTCCTAAAAGCTCTTCACCCAACACATGTAGAGGAATGTTTGTATTGATTAACGTAATGCAGTGCTAAGGGTGTTTGGGATGGTTTATTGGTTTATAAAAACATGTTAGTCTTATCATAAGGATAAATTTGTAATTTCAAATCCATCAAGAATCAGTTTATAATGAAGAATCTCCAACTCAATCTGCTTAATGAAAATAACCTATTACGCAAGCATAAACATTTTTTTCTATCCAAATAATCGAAAGCGTGTATCTGACTGCATCAAGTAGATAAGATAAGGTGTAATCTTATCTTTTTTATGAGTTCTTGGAAAAGGAGTGCTAAATGTTTTGTAAGGGTTGTGTTTTTAATTTTTAAGTTGGTTGTTTTGTAGGAAGGGATGGATTGACACATAATATGTTGGAATTGATACATTCGCATTGGAGGAGGGATCCTGTTTGTAAAGTCAAATGTCTTGGAGTTCCCACTGTTGATATGAGAAACGTTTCTCGTGTTCTTCAGGTTCTTTTTAACTCAATTATAAGCAACCCATCTTCAAACTTCGTTTTCTTTAATCAAAGTTTCAGTATCTATAGTCGACTCATGTAAAGCCTACAAAGTTGTTATCTTTCAAATCTTAATGGAAATACTAGTCATTTATCATTCTTGTTGGTATGCTCAAGATTAGCTCAAATGACAGGAGAAAACAGGTGGTAAGATCATTCTTAGAACGGGTGGTGTGCTATATCTTTTTCGGGGTAGACATTATGATCCTCATAATCGTCCAAAATACCCTGTTATGCTTTGGAAACCTGCAACTCCAGTATACCCAAAACTCATACAGGATGCACCAGAAGGGTTAACTAAAGAAGAAGCTGATGAGTTGAGAATAAAAGGGAAAAAACTTCCCCCAATTTGTAAACTAGGTATACTTTTATAGTTGAATTTACATATCTACCCACTGTGTTGTAATCGTTACAGTATAAAAGCTTACCCTTACTTTGTCGTCATTGAATTGGTATTTTGGCATTTCACCATTTAGTCAAACAGTTTTAGTTAAACTATGATGTTGCATTTTTTTACAGATTAGAGTAATATGGCCTATATGATTGATATGATATACTAGGTTTAATGAAAATTGTAGCAATATCAATTTTCTGTCCCCTAGAAGTTGCGTTTCAATTTTTTTTGGTCATACTTCTAAACCTGAAGTGACTTATTTACCGATTAATTGCCCGTATAACAGCGAAAAACGGAGTGTACCTTAATCTAGTAAAAGATGTGAGACATGCTTTTGAAGAGTCTACATTGGTGAAGATTGACTGTAGAGGGATGCATGCAAGTGATTACAAGAAGATTGGAGCTAAGTTAAAGGTTTGTGTAGATCCTTCCCTCAATGATTTAAACTTTTACAGTTTCATACCCTATATTAAGAACCGCTTCTAGATAGGAGGGGAGATGATTATTGTTAGACATAGTCATATGTGATTTGATTTACTTCGATCTTTGATGCAACTAAATCAATTGTGTTTTATAGGAATTGGTTCCTTGCGTGCTACTATCCTTTGATGATGAACAAATCTTAATTTGGAGAGGTCATGGTTGGAGGTCTATGTACCATGGTGAACCTATAGCTTCTTCATCCCGTAACATTGAGAATGATCCTAGTTGTTCCGGTAAGTACTGATTAATCTAAAATTTATCTTAGATTAAAATTTTGTTTTTTATGCAACAACTTTATCTGCTTTCTGATCAGAGATTTGTTTCGACTTTATGACCTCATATGTATATGTAGAATATTCCTGCCATTATAGTAGACGACAAGATGGGTGGGTTGGGTAACACATCGATAACAAAACAGGTTAGGGCTAAAATGGGTACATTTTAGAACAAGTTTAAAGAGTCGGGTTTGGTGAATCCACAAACTCCTTGATCCAACTTTATAAATGCAAACCAGTGGGGGTGACCCGGTGGTAAGGGCTTAGCCTCTTACGACGAAAGTGCCTAGAGGTCTTGGGTTCGAACCCTGGGGAGAAAATTAATCCCCCGTTGGCCACAGAGGTTCACCTGCGCAGACTCCGGTCGGCTCGGAATGTCAAGTTGGAAACCCGGGTATACAAAAAAAAAAAAAAAAAAAAAACTTTATAAATGCATCAGTGATTTATGTGCTAATAGACATGATTAGAATATTCAATTGTTGATAAAACAAAATTTGAACATATGTGAATTATACAGAGTAAAAACCAACTTATTTATAATCAGTTTGTAATTTTATATTCAAATTTACTCCACATGTGAGTATGTGACTAAAAAAATCTTTAATTATAACACTAAAACATCTTTTTACGTAATTACACTGAAAAAAACAAAAAAAAAAAAAAACAGAAAGAGTATCACAATGCTGGCAATAAAACTGTTGTAATAGGTTAATTTGTATATCTGTTATATGTATTAAATTATAAAAAAAAGTATAAATGGGGCATTCCGGGAATCGAACTCGGGACCTCTCGCACCCGAAGCGAGAATCATACCACTAGACCAAATGCCCAGATGTGATATCATTGTATAAAATCCAATAAACTATATAATCACATGAAGAAACCTTATATGTTGACTTTTGAAAAGTACTGTTTTATTTACTCTTTCTAGATTTGGTTTTGTGGAACCTTTTGTTCGTCTGATCATTCATTTTATTGCATCAGAAAACACAGAAGCTGATTTTTACAAGTCAGAAATAAGAACATCCATTTCAAGTCCTAGAATGACAGCACTATGGAAGCGGGCCATTGAGCAAAGCAAGGCGATGTTGCTGGAAGATATTAGCTTGGGCCCCGATGATCTATTAAAGGTGGTTGAGGAATTTGAGACGGTTTCACAGGTGGCAGATCATTCATATCCTGCGGTGATCGTGTCAAACGAAGAAAATCAAACTAACGAAGAAGATTATAGTGAGGACGAGGACTACTTTGATGATGAAGAATCTGATGATGAGTATGCTGAATACAGTGAAAAGTCAGCTCCTCCAGGATCTTTGCCAGTTGACTTTCTAATAGACCAGTTCGGTGATGGCGATCAATGGAGGCCGAGACCAAACCAAAATCGGAGATGAGGATTTGGACTCTTGAGAGTGTACATATACAATTGCTAGATTCAGCTCAACTTTTCTCTCTTTTGTTTCAATACAAATGTAAAAAAAAAAAAAAAAAAAAAAAAAATTTTTACGTAAATGAACATTTCTAGTAAATAATACTCATTTACGTCCCATATTAAGTGTCCACTTTGATTTTTGCGAGTATTTCTTATTCAACTTTGACAGTAAATATTTTTATTTGTGCTATATAATATTTGATGAAAATTATACCAATGAATATACATTTAAAACACAATTCATTCATATAATTTGCATCAAGTATTATATAATACAAATAATAGAATTTAAGGTTAAAATTAACAAGAAATACTCCAAAAAGTCAAAGTGGACACTTAATATGGGACGGAGGTATTAATATTATAAGAATTTAGGGACAAAAGAACATTAGACCAAGTGTAATGTGACTGATGTCACCACTGCCACATCAGCGTCAACCCATTACAACATTCTTCATGACGAACTTAGTGTAATAAGATGATCGCGGTCGCCACAAAAAACATACCTCACTTAAACACAAATATAAACAAATATACCCTCACAAAAATTAATTAAATAAAACACACACACAAACATACTCACATGACTCGTCGTTATTTCGACCGAGTACTTGCAAAACGCATGTTTGGACGCGTTCATGGAGACTGTTGTAATGGGAAGACGCGTCTCGCTTAAGGTGACCGAGCCATTACAGTTGGTCTCAGTACATAGCATGTTTTGTCCTTAAAGTGTCATTGGTACAGTAGTTTAATGTTATTGCATTTTGCTATATGTTCATTTGACGAGTTTGTGTTTCTAACGTTACTACTCCCTCCGTCCTAAAATTATTGTCACCCGACAAAAAACACATTCTTTTAGAAAAATGTCACTATCACTACTTTCTCTCTCTTACATTTTTGCCAAATGACAAGTTTACCCTTAACCAATTAATTAACACTTCTTTAAAGTTTGCAATATTAATTTCAACCAAGGGTAATATAGTAAACTTTACCAAACTCCACTATCTATTCACTTTCTATTTTGGGTATGTGATAATAATTTTGGGACGTAAAAAAATAATAAGTGACAATAAAATTGGGACGAAGGAGTATTAAATAAACAAACATGTAAACTGTATGAAAATATTAAGAAATAAGAATGACATTTCAATTTCTTTTGCTAGGTAATCTGTCGCGCTCAAACATCATATGCTGACAGTTGTTTCGTAGATGGTACACGTACACCGAAAAAACAAGTCAAATTTAATACTGGTTCTGTATTAGAGCATACAACGTGATAGAAGAAAGATGGCTGACATTAATGGTCAGTAGGTTGCGGTTGCGATTGGTTTTATCCACTCAATAAATTCCACTTGGATTGAATAATTATTAATGGAATGAGTACTTCACAATCAAACCCCAACAACTCTTCATTCTGCTTGCTCCTAATCTCTAGCAATTACACCACAGGTAACTATTGTATTCTCCATGTCAATATTTTTATTTTTTCCATTTATTATGATTTGAGTTTTTTTTTTGCAATAATCGTTTCTGACCTCAGGGTTGTTTGGCCGACTAATTCACAAGGTTTGAACCCACCGCCTTCAGCGTTTCTGACCACAGGGTTGTTTGTACCTAGGTATGGTCGATAGGAAAAACTTTGATAATTTTTAGAAACTACACTACAAATTCGTTCGTTAGGGGGCAAATTATAATAATAGCTAGATATTTTAAAAAATTTACACTACAATTTTTTTGCTAGGGGCCATGTGCCCATCTTGCCTCCTCCTGTCTCCGCCTCTGAGCAGGAATTGAACTTGAGACCTCACAGGCCTTTTTGCCACTAGGCTACCCCTGAGTGGTTTTATTATGATTTGAGTTCAATTTCTGTTACTTAGATAAATAGTAATATAGATAATTAAATTACGATGGTAAGAACAGTACTAAAGTTATAGTTTTGTGTGTTATGATATTATGAATGGTGTGAGTATTAGATGGATGTTAGCATGCATTCGGTTTGAGTTAGTGTGGCGGTGGGCTCAAACCCCGTGGATTAGTCGGTCAAAAGGTCGTAGACCATGGTTACCAAATACTGTAATAATAATTTTATCACATCTTAAATAAGCACTTTCAAATAAGCAGTTAAGCAGAAAAACTAAGCAATCCCAGACACCCCCTTATATGAAATTTCTATCATGAAATTATGATACGGAGTACTATATTTTGTAAAGCATTACAAAAGCTTTATTTGTATTTATTAATGGTGCAAGTGTTATATCTAGTCCATGGAAATTAGCTTGCACTTAAATCATATCATCTCATGAACTTTACAATATCTAGTGAGATGTAAAGATTTTGGGGAAATTCTGTTTGTAAATAGGAGCAGCGAATTAGTTGGGAGTTGGGAGCAACTAATGGCTGATGATACAACTGCCCCGAGTTACTGGTTGAACTGGAGGTTCTTCCTCTCTGCATTATGGATCTTCATCACTCTGATAGTAGCATCAGTCTTAATAATCAAATATGAAGTGATCAACAAAAAGAAAAGTCATGCGAAAGAAGATAAGCGTGATGTGGAACCTGTCGGGATTTTGTATGAAGATGAAACATGGAGGACTTCTATCAAAGCAGTCCATCCCGCCTGGCTTCTTGTTTTTAGGTTATTTGCATTTGGTATAATGTTGGCACTGCTTATCACTAATCTGATTCTTGATGGAGCCGACATACTTTTCTTTTACACTCAGTAAGTTGTTATTTTGACCAGACTTGGTAACTCATTTACATATTTTCTTATCTGACGTTTATGATAATGAACAGGTGGACATTCACTCTGGTCACTTTCTATTTTGGGGTAAGAAACAATCGACCCTGGTCTACTATCTGTACTATCCGTTTTATTTATACTTATGTTTGTCTACTATCTGTAGCTTGCATCTTCATTCTCAATTTATGGGTGTTACAAATACTGGAACAAGGTTGGTGATGATAATATCAATAAGGCCGTTTTAGACCCAGAACGAGGCACTTACGTGGCTCCATCAGTAGATGGTTTGAGCTCCCACAACGTGCCCATTAACCAGAGTAATCATGGGGTAACTCATGAAAGAAACACAGCTGGTATATGGGGCTATTTCTTTCAAATAGTCTTTCAGGCAAGTTTGTGTTGTTTACATCAGGTGTTTTGTTTGAAAACATTCGTCCTCACTTTTATTCTTATTTAAACAGATTTGTTCAGGCGCTGTTGGACTCACTGATAGTGTGTTTTGGTTCATAATCTATCCATTTCTTACTCCTTCCGATTACAGTTTAACCTTTGTATGTTTCTTTTTGATCTTCTATGCATTTAGGCTGATGTCAAGATATATAATCTCCTTTTTTATGAGCTTATAGATTGATTCTATCATTTCTTTTTAGTTATTTAAGGGGTACTTTTTTTCTTGTTAATACAGTTGGATGTTAGCATGCATTCTGTCAATGCTATTCTCCTCCTTATTGATATGGTTCTGAATCGCCTGGTGAGTTCACATTACTGTATTTTTCGTTTTATCTAATTGTATATTGAGTGTCAGCCTTATTCTAATCCAGGCTGTGGTTCTTTGCTATCGACTAGACTAACTTGAGTGTTTTTTTTTCTTTAATCAGCGGTTCCCTTTCTTTCGTTTGGCTTATTTTGGTCTGTGGACATGTATATTTGTCATCTTCCAGTGGATTGTCCATGCCTGCGTGTCGATGTCGTAAGCTGCGATCTTGATTCTATAACTTAGAATGATCGTTGTACTTTATGAAAAATCTATTAACTAACACTTTCCTTCAAGTAAACTATGGATTTTACAACTTAAAAAGTATTTTTATTTAGTACAAAGAATTTACTAATATTTGCATTCTTAATATCAGTGGTATGTTTCTTGCTACAGTATCATACTGCTAAGCAAACAGCACTAAAAATTTATCTATGTGATATTATAGTTTAAGTGCTTAGTCAGTATAGAAGGCAATTTCTTTTTGTCTATAGTTAAGATTATCATGTAAACACCAAATATAAGCAAGAGTAAGCAAGTACATACTTATTTTATATATAAGGTGAAAAAGTGTGAAAACTGTTTCAATAATTTTTTGGCATGGTTCTAAAATAGCATAAATCGGAAGTAAACACGAGTGGATAAGACACACTTTAGGGTGATAATAATATCATATCAGAATAATATCAAAGATTTAAAGAGTCGCTTATATATGATGGTCCAGTTTTGGCAGGTTTTGGCCAGAATTTGAAATTTCAAATTTTGACTAAATTATTTGAAATTCGACATCCAACATTTTCGTGGTTGACGGAATGTCCTTGATTTAATGTTTTCTACAAAAGAGAAAAAAAATGGAAAATGTAAGTTTGGGGAAACCTTGAAACCTGGGTCCCCATATAAAGGAACTTAGGCTTGACAGTTGAGCCAAACCTCTGAAAATCATTTGCTATAATATGAGTCCGGCGGTCCAACCAGTTGCAAGCTTTTTTTGGGCTGTTTGCAAGCCTGTAACTCCGATAGGATCAGAAGTTGTGACCATGAAGTTGGGCCTCTTTACCATAAGTTTCCTGCTTTCCCACTTTTGGCTGCTTATCTTTGTTTTCAAATGTAGATTTCCATTTCAATATTAATTAGCTCAATTTAGGTTATAATTTCTTATGTGTATATCTATGTTTAGGCTACCTAAGCTACTCTGCTTCATTTAGTTAGATACATGTCTATATAAGTTTTTAATCACTTCATCTTAAGTGAAGTATGATTGTTTAGTTTCCTCGTCATGAACTTATGCAGTGATACTACTATAGGCATACAAATGCATTTCCATATCCTAACTTTACAAAATTGTTGTACCTTTTCTTATGTGCAAGTGCGTATTTATTTACCTACACGATTCTTGATATTGCAGGTGGCCATATTACTTCCTCGATTTATCATCTCCATTTGCTCCCCTTTTGTATGTTCCTATATGAATATGAATTTAAATTTGTGACACTATTATCATATGCCATATCAATCTTCAACCTCCTATATAACCAACATGGCATAATATATATGTCTCAAATAAAATACAACGTTTGGTTAAATACAGGATCTAATATGTTAAATCAAATACAATTATCCATCTGTAATGATAAACAAGGAATCTTGAATAATGTTGATAGTAGAAATTGTTACTTTTGCGCCTCTGGATTTGTTCTAAAATGCTTAAACTCATGGGATTGTAATAATTTGCAGGTATTTAGGAGTGGGGTTGATTCAACTTCCTGCATATGGCATCTTTGCACTTGTAGTTAGAGGAAAGCAACTTTTATTGTCAAGATATTATGGCACGCATAGAGCTTGATGTGGCAACGGGAGCTTAACTACTTCACATATAAAGCAGAGGATTTAGCGACATGATCTTAAAGGTAAGATTCTATCACCAAGATGCAGTCTGATTTTTGGCAAGTTTGTCTTGATGAACCCATATCAGTACCAATTTGATTGCTAGTACATGATGAAATGAAACTTATACTGTGATGTTTTGCATTTTGCAAAAAGTTGTATACTAAATCATTCGTTTATCTATGACATTAAGGGTGTGGCATAATTCTGTCGAGGCCAACAAAATTGAACTGGTTCAGATGGAACCAGCTATACATGGTTCAGTTCTCAGTTCTAGCGTTTAATATCTGATCTGGAATCGGAATCGGAACCAAAACCGGTCTTTTCTTATATATATAAATTTAGACTTGAAAGAACGTATATATTTTCAGAATTAGAAAACTAAAAGCTAGTAGTTCACACCCCCACTTAGGACCAAAGTCACACTAAAGCAGTTTACATTGGTCCTTTTTAAGTTCTATTAAATTCTGTTTTCAGCTCTAGTTTGGTTCGGTCTAATCCAGTTTAGTTCCACACGTAAGGCCTGTTTTTATGATGGGTAAGGGGTCACCATTATCACCTCCTCACACGCCACCCTTTCACGCGTGATGCCATACCCCCCCCCCCCCCCCCCCCCCCCCCCCCCCTTTCACGCGTGATGCAAGGAAAAAAAAAGGGAAAGAGGTGATCACCATTGTTGTTGAATAACGAGCAAAAAAAATAATGCATCTTTTTTGTGGGCCCCCACTCCAAACAGTTACACTTATAAAATAAATAAAAAATAAATAAAATAATAATAATAATAATAATAATAATAATAAAATTAAACTTTACTATTTTATTTACTTATAAATACCCTTATACCCTATCATTTTTATACACAACTTCAAACATCATCTTTCTCAATATATACACAATTCAAATAAAATATTTATCATTCCTCATTATCCAAATGAATTCCAAAACGTTCATGCATACAGACTCATCGGAAGAAGAAGAAGTTACTAGTAGGAACTTGTCTTTTTCTAGAAGAGCGTCGACGTTTATTAAGAATAGACGACAAGGTGAAACTTCGCAACTGACGAGAAACATCGTAAATAGAGATCGTTATGGTGCTCATGATCGTTTAGTTGCCGCCTATTTTAGAGTGCATCCGATGTACGATGCATATAATTTCCGGAAGAGGTTCCAAATGAGTCGAGAGCTATTCACAAGCATAGTTGAAGAAGTAACTAATCATTGTGCATTCTTTCGCTATTTTGTCTAGTCACTTCATGTCATTCTGAGACTATCATTCTATTAAAACTTTAATATTTTTTAAACGAATCTCTCTATCTAATATAGTAAAACACTTTTTTCAAGCCCCCTTATAACTTTTTTACTAGGGAAAATGCTAAAAAAATACATCGAAGTTGTCATTTTATGCCATTGTATGGTGCCACCTTTTTTTTTATAAGAAAATGATTAAACTCTTGAAAGCGTCTCATTGTGGGTATAAACGTCACATCATTAGTCCTTTATACTAACGACCGTTAGTAAATAACTTACAATTCCGTTTTCTTACGTTTTTATACATTTTCAGCCGTTTTCGTCCGTTTCCATCAATTTTTTTTTTGCGTTTTCGTCCGTTTTTACACGTTTTCGTCCGTTTTTGTCCCTTTTTACACGTTTTCGTCCGTTTTTTACACGTTTTTGTCCGTTTTTTTACACGTTTTCGTCTGTTTTTACACGTTTTCGTCTGTTTTTACACGTTTTCGTCCGTTTTTTACACGTTTTCGTCTGTTTTTACACGTTTTCATCCGCTTTTACACGTTTTCGTCCGTTTTATCCGTTTTTTACACGTTTTCGTCCGTTTTTACACATTTTCGTCCGTTTTTACATGTTTTAGGGTCTAGGGTTTACAAATTTTTATAAAAATTTTTCGAATTTTTATAAATTTTTTCCGTTTTTACACGTTTTTGTCCATTTTTTATCCGTTTTTTTTACACGTTTTCGTCCGTTTTTTGTCCCTTTTTTACACGTTTTTGTCCATTTTTACAAGTTTTTTTCCGTTTTTTACACGTTTTCGTCTGTTTTTACACATTTTCGTCCGTTTTTACACGTATTCGTCCGTTTTTGTCCGTTTTTTACATGTTTTCGTCCGCGTTTCTACGTTTTCGTCCGTTTCCATCAATTTTTTTTGCGTTTTAAAAAATTCAAAAAAAATTTAAAAATTCGAAAAAATTTATAAATATTTTGAATTTTTATAAATTTTCCGAATTTTTACAAGTTTTTTCGAATTTAAAAAAAAAATTCGAATTTTTATAAATTTTTCGAATTTTTACAAGTTTTTTCGAATGTAAAAAAAAATTTCGAATTTTTATAAATTTTTCGAATTTTAATAACTTTTTTCGAATTTTTATAAAAACGGACGAAAAAAACGGACGAAAACGTGTAAAAAACGGATAAGAACGGACAAAAATGTGTAAAAACGAAAAAATTTATAAAAATTCGGAAAATTTTTATAAAAATTTGTAAACCCTAAACCCTAGACCCTAAAACAAATAAAAAACGGACAAAAACGTTTTAAAAACGGACGAAAACGTGTAGTAAAAAATGGACGAAAACGTGTAAAAAATGGACAAAAACGGACGAAAAACGGACGAAAACGTGTAAAAAAATGACGAAAACTCACGAAAACTTGTAAAAACAGACGAAAACGTGTAAAAAAACGGACATCAATTTTTTTTTGCGTTTTCGAATTTCCTTAAATTTTTTCGAATTTATATAAATTTTTTCGAATTTTTATAAATTTTTTGAATTTTTATAAATTTTTTGAATTTCTATAAATTTTTTCGAATTTATATAAATTTTTTCGAATTTCTATAAAATTTTTCGAATTTTTATAAATTTTTTTAATTTTTATAAAATTTTCGAATTTTTATAAATTTTTCGAATTTATATAATTTTTTTGAATTTTTATAAATTTTTTTGAATTTTATAAAATTTTTGAATTTTTATAAATTTTTTTGTATTTTTATAAATTTTTTGAATTTTTATAAATTTTTTGAATTTTTATAAATTTTTTTGAATTTTTATAAATTTTTCGAATTTTTATAAATTTTTTCAAATTTATATAAATTTTTCGAATTTTTATAAATTTTTTCGAATTTTTATAAATTTTTCGAATTTCTATAAATTCGAATAATATAAATTTTTCGAATTTTTATAAATTTTTTCGAATTTATATAAATTTTTATAAATTTTTATAAATTTTTCGAATTTATATAAGTTTTTTCGAATTTTTATAAATGATTCGAGTCAGCTGATTAAGTCAATCCTTGAAACCAAACGGACGAAAACGTAAAAAAAACGGATGTAAACGTAAAAAAATGGACGAAAACGTAAAAAAACGGACGAAAACGTAAAAAATGACTAACTGTGCAAATAGAGTTAACCCAGAGGACTAACGGTGTAAACATTTTCTATCTCGTTAGGAGATAACGGAGAAATGGTTTGCGCCGTTAGTCTTTATTTTGACGGAGGGATATATTTTGTTTGACTTTTACTAACGGAGGGATGTGTATGTTGCAACTTTTTCGAGAAAGATGTATCGTGTGAAATTGGTCAAACCACAGATATGTATTTTGGAGTTTACTCTATTCATTTATATCATATGTATTCAACTTAACTAAATGTGAAATTGTAACCTAGTAGAGCAACTATATTACGTTTTCTTAACATAGTATCAAACCACAATCAAGCGACACACAAAACGTAACATTCAATGATTTGGCATTAGGCATAAATATAGATGATGTTGATTACATTTCAACAACATAAATTTTTTGATATAAACGCACAAAATGTTTTATCAACATTTCACAAAATTAACTATACAAAAAAAGAATATTTCACTTGCATCTTTATCAAAACGTAAGATGATAGAGACATGATAAGTTTGAACATAAAATTAAGAGTAAACTGCAAAAATCATCCCTGAGGTTTGTGTAATTTCGCAAGAATCATCCCTATCTCAAACGTTTAGCATTAAACATCCCCAAGTCCACAAACGTTTGGCATTAATCATCCCTGAGCACTAACGTCGTTAGTTTTAACCGTTAAGTGTTAAAATAATATTTGCTCGTTAGTCCCCCCGTTAATATTTTTTGCACCGTTAGTCCTCATTTTTTAAAATGAATTAAAAAGGGCAGCATAGGCACGAACTCGGGTTAAACTCGTTTTTATCCGTTTTCATCTGTTTTTTTACGTTTTCGTCTGTTTTTATACGTTTTCATCCGTTTTTTAACGTTTTCGTCCGTTTTTATAGGTTTTCGCCCCTTTTTTTTTTTTTTACATTTTCGGCTGTTTTTTACGTTTTTGTCCGTTTTTTACGTTCTCGTCCGTTTTTTTTCGTTTTCGTCCGTTTTTTACGTTTTCATCCGTTTTTACACGTTTCTATCCGTTCTTAACGTTTTCGTCCGTTTTTAAATGTTTTCGCCCATTTTTATACATTTTCGTCCGTTTTTTTACGTTCTCGTCCGTTTTTTTCGTTCTCGTCCGTTTTTTTCATTTTCGTCCGTTTTTTTACGTTTTTGTCCATTTTTTTACGTTTTTGTCCGTTTTTACGTAAAAAAAAGGGACAAAAAAGTTAAAAAAACAGACGAAAACATAAAAAAACGGACGAAACGTATAAAAACAGACGAAATTGGACAAAAACGTAAAAAACCATACGAAAACGAAAAAAAATGGACCAGAACGTAAAAAAGGGACAAAAACTTAAAAAAAACTGACGAAAATGTATAAAAACGGGCAAAAACCTATAAAAACGGACGAAAACGTAAAAAAAAGGACAAAAGCGTATAATAACGGATAAAATGTAAAAAAAAGGATGAAAATGTATAAAAACGGGCGAAAAACTATAAAAACGGACGAAAACGTAAAAAACGGACAAAGGCTTATACAAACGGATAAAAACGTAAAAAAAGGAACAAAAACGTAAAAAAACCTGACGAGAACGTAAAAAACGGACGAAAACGAAAAAAAAACGGACGAGAACGTAAAAAACGGACGAAAATGTATAAAAACGGGCGAAAACCTATAAAAACAGACGAAAACGTAAAAAAAAGACAAAAACGTAAAAAAAGGACGAAAACGTAAAAAAACGGACGAAAACGTAAAAAAACGGACGAAAACGTATAAAAACAGACGAAAACGTAAAAAAACGGACGAATATTATTTTTGCTGCCCTTTTTAATTCATTTTAAAAAATGAGGACTAACGGTGCAAAAAATATTAACGGAGGGACTAACGGGAAAATATTATTTTAACACTTAACGGGTAAAACTAACGACGTTAGTGCTCAGGGATGATTAATGCCAAACGTTTGTTGACTTGGGGATGTTTAATGCTAAACGTTTGAGATAAGGATGATTCTTGCGAAATTACACAAACCACAGGGATGATTTTTGCAGTTTACTCTAAAATTAATCAAAAGATTGAAAAAAAAAAGAAGACACTTATGAGATGTTATAACTTATAATTATTAGTTGTGTTTTGAGAATTGAGAAAATACAATTATTAGGTGGATTAGACGATGCTATGATCTCGGGGGAGTGGTCGAATTTCAATTTTAATAATCTGAAGAGAATGCTCAGAATATCTATACTACATATAATGTAGGGATGAATCTCTCTCCTCTTAGTCTTAAAATTCAGACTTACAAGAAATAAAGCATGATTTACAACACTTTAATGCACCCAATTTTCAGACTTACAAGAAATAAAGCATATTGTACAACAAAAACAAGCGTGGTGTCATTTTAAGACCAAAATTCTATCAAACAACATTAATGCTATTAAATGGTAGTCATTAAAACACCCCCTATATAAAAAATACAAATTATCAAGCATTGTTTACAACTATTTAGAGCACAAAGATAACTAAAAAAGTACTATCCAACACATATAATTAATACACTATTTAATTTACCCTCTCACTAAAATACACAACCATTTTACCGCAATGTACAATCAAATTAAGCTTCCAAAATATTAACCTTCCAAAACATAAATCTAAAATCCAGTAGTCAAAATGAAAAAAAAAAAAAAAAAAAAAAAAAAAAAAAAAAAAAAAAAAAAGTGAAAGAGACTTGGAAATTACAAAGAAAGAACAATCTCAGTCTTCTCTTTAATACTCATAAATTTATTTGTTAAAACAAGAGTATAAGAGTAAACCATCATAGATCTTGAAAGTAATAAGAGGACAACAAACAAACAACCTACCCAAGACCTCTTTAATGAGATCTTGACGAACATAGTGTGCTTCGGTTACGGTTGAAATAAAGAAGGTTTATGTTGCGTTTGTGATAAGGAGATGGAAGAAATGTTATTATGATGCTGCTTTTTTGATATGTAGGAAGACGAGCTATTTAGGTGTGTGACTGCCATGGAGATATAAGGGTGGATTTATTTGACGTGTTGTGTTCGTTTGTTAAGGAGTTATAAGGTTGGAAAGATTGAATATGCGTATTATTTTGGAGAATGAGATATTTGGTGACTGCATGTTTTTTTTTGGATGGAGAGAAGGTTGGATGGGGACCTTGAATGTGCGATGTGTGTTTAGGTTTTCATAATGAAGAACTTATATTCTAAAGGGTGTAGGGTTTGTTGTGGATTTGGGTTGGACATTAGATAATAATTATGGGCTTGCTGGATTTTTTAAAGTTGGGTTGCGAATTTTTAGTTAGTATGGGCTAAATCTGAAAATTTTGTTGAATTAATTGTGAGGTTGGGCTTATCTAACTATCTTCACAATATTACCGTGTATCGTTTTTATATTTTAAAAAGTATCGCATGTGCACCCTACAATTTTTGTATGATTTTTTTTTTTTTTTTTTTTTTTTTTTTTTTTTTTTTTTTTTTTTTTTTTTAAACTTAAAATCTCGCTATTTGTAAAGTTATTATCACAAAACGCATATAGCTAGAAAACGTTGCTCGCCAAAATTTTAATTTCAGGGTACCCGCCGCCGCATCGCGCGGGTACCCTGCTAGAATATTTTATTTATGTTCGGGTCTTAGAATTAATATTCATAAATCTATTCTATATGGTATGGGCATGGGGTTGGATGTTACTCAAACGATGGCCGCGGGTATGGGTTGCAAGGCGGGTAGCATCCCTTTTGTTTACCTAGGAATTAAAGTGGGCGCGAACATGAACCAAATTCTTAATTGGCAACCGGTTAAGGAGGTTTTCCAGGCGCGATTGTCGAGATGGAAAGCACATGTTCTTTCCATTGGTGGAAGATTAACTTTAATCAGGTCGGTTCTAGAGAGTTTACCAACATATTATTTTTCCCTCTATAAAGCTCCGAAAAAAATAATCATTGAGTTAGAGGCGCTATTGAAGAAATTCCTGTGGGGGAGCAGTGATGAGGTAAAAAAGTTACATTGGGTAGGATGGGATAAGGTGACTGTGGCGAAAAATAAAGGTGGGTTGGGTTTAAACAGGTTGGAAAATTCTAATCACGCCCTTGTGTTGAAATGGTTGTGGAGATATAGGAGCGAGAATAATGCTCTTTGGAAAAAAGTGGTGGATGCGATTCACGCTTCTGCTTGTAATTGGAATTTGTATCCGGTTCAAGGTAGGTATAAAGGGGTGTAGTTTAACATTGTTAAATTGGGTCTACAAATAAAGGTGGCAGACGTCGGGTTCAATTCTCTGATTAGAGCCGAGGTTGGGAATGGTAATATGATTAGATTCTGGATGGATCCTTGGTTATGTGACCAACCTTTAAAGATACGTTTTTCTAATCTTTACAGACTTGAAACTGAGAAACATTGTAAGGTGTCGGATCGGTTGTTGAGGGTGGGAGGCGCTAGTATGTTTGGATGGAGATGGATACATGATCCGACATCTTTAGAAGAAACTTTGGAATTGACGGATTGTTTTAATATGCTTACGACTGTGAAGCTTTCCGAAAAGAAGGATTCATGGTTGTGGCATGGTACCGGCTCAGAGTTTATGTGGAGGGCGATGCTTGAAAGATTACCGACTAAAGCAGCTTTGATCAAGTGAAACATACAAGTGGAGAATAATACTTGCATCTTTTGTGACGACAACGAGGAGACGGCAGAGCACATTTTTACAAGTTGTATTTTTTCGACTACAGTTTGGCAGGCTATAGCGAAGTGGTGCAGGTTTCCGGTTCTATATGTTTGTGACTTAAAAGATCTTATGAATATATACAAGAACATGCGACTCAACACGACGACAAAGGATATGGTTCAAGGTTTGTTGATTATAGGTTGCTGGAGAATATGGAAGGCTCGGAATGAGCGTATATTTAATAACAAGATCTCAAAAATTGTGGAGGTTGTTGCGGATGTGAAGACGTATAGTTATTTGTGGTATAAACGTAGGAATAGAAATAGAACATGTACTTGGGAAGAATGGTGTAATTGTGATATGATGTAATTCTTTTGGGCTGCTTGGTCTCCGCCTTGGGGATCAAGTGTGTCGTTTTCTAATGAAGTTCAATTTAAAAAAAAAAAAAAAAAAAGGTGGATTAGTCAAAGTCAATGGTTTAAAAATCTTAACACAATGGTGTGCAACATCACCCCTTTTACAAATACAGTTAATAGCATGAAACGTCTATTTCCCAATTATTAAGTAAGTCAAACAGTTAAAATAAGAAACCCATCTACAAACTAATTTTCGAAAAGAGAAGTTATAAATATTTGAAAAGTTTGTTAAATTTGAGCAAACTATAAAATACAATTATTAGGTTGATTATATTTTAGCCAAAGTCAATGGTGTACAAATCTTATTATCTTAACATAATGGTGTGCAAACCATGCACCTTTTTACAACTACAGTTAAATTGCATGAAGCGCAGTGACGGAGCCAGTATTTTTCAGCCGGGTAGGCCAAAACAAAAAACTTTAAAAAAGTTACCGACAAAAAAAAAAACAATAAAAATTAGAGAGTCGTACAATAAGAGTTTTTCATTTCATCCGCGAACGACGCTTTTAACATCATTAAAATCATCTAGAACAATATCTAATTCAATAGGAAAACACCTACTTTTTTAATCTTTTTGATTGTCCATGGGCCGAATATTTTTTTTTGGGTGGGCCAATATATATTTTGTGTATAAAATACATTGCAACACGTCTACACTACTACTATTTATAAAAAAGTCGGGGTTGGCCTTGGCCTACCCAAATGATAGTGTGGCTCCGTCACTGATGAAGCGTCTATTTCTCAATTATTAAGTAAGTCAATAAGTTAAAATAAGGAACACATCTACAAACTAATTTTTGAAAAGAGAAGATATAAATATTTGAAAATTTTGTTAAATTTGAGCAAACCATGTTTTAAGGTGATAATTAACATCTAATAACCAAATTTTAGTTTTTTTTTTTGAATTTTTTTAGGCTTCTCAACAACTTTATATTCTAGTTTATAAAAATACGAATAAAGAGTCAATACAATATCTAGGGCTTAAGTGTGTTAGGGATTATTCTTTATTTTGAATTTCAATACATAATTCGTATTATGTTTTTGCTCATTCTAACTTGTCATCTTTTAATTTATAGTTTTTTTTTTTTAAATAAATAATAGATGATGCTTTGTATATTATGCAATTAGTAATTACATAAAAAACACATGAATATACGTAGTTTGAAAGAAAAGCTTCGTGCTAATGAGCATATGTGTATCTAACATGCAGCAGAATAACCCAATAGTACATAAAGTTAGATAATCAAACATTATAGATTTTTATTTTGATGAACATGCAATTGTTGCGGCATTTCAGATGCATGTTTCACTTTTCTATTTTGTGTATAACAAACTTATTTATTACTACATTATTGATGAACCAAGAATTAATATCATTGTTAAAATAAATTCATTACACTTCAATTTGTTAGTTAATTAAACCCTACAAATGGATCGTTCAACTTTATAAACTTATACTGATCACACATCATGCCACACAATCATATTATAAACGTCTTACAAACTTTTAAGCATTTCAAAGTTATAAAATTATACTGGCTATGTAACGTCCTTTTAGAGTTTTATACAAGGTGTAACACCCCCAGATTTGATTGGTGGCAGCAGAAGATTTATTTGGGTGTTACTGTGAGGATCGAATGTGAAATCATAGAAAAATAGCCTAA